>JAGKTI010000574.1:88653-114333 GCA_018397915.1 Birgus latro | reverse complement strand
AATATGTCACCTGCAACATTTCCCCGATACAGGTACAGTAAAAGTCCTCTCCTTCGGCATCTTTGGGACGAAGCAGGTACCGAAAGAGCAGAAACTGCCGGATGACCAGGAAACCCTGACAGAAAGTTTCTAGCAATCATGGTTGGCCACGCCAGTGCAATCACAGTGTCTAGCAAGTATTACTGGTCAACCCTAAGCACTAAATCAGCCTTCTGTTTCTTAAGATCATATACAGTGGGAGAGCTCACACCAAAATCTTCCATTATCTTCTTCCTAGGAACAGCCGCCTCCAATTTTTTCAATAATTCAATCTTCTTGGTGATAGCACCTGGTGGGTGCATTTTTTTTTTTTTCACACCAGTAGGCTTTCCACTAGTAGAGGCCATAGCACAATACGAGAACAAGAGGATGAAGATTAAATAGCACAACAAAGTTTCCAAACTTTGGAATGGTTCTGCTCACAAAGCTAGACACTCACGAGACATGATGGCCGATGGCGCATGCAATGTTGGCAAGCAGAAATCTTCAAAAGCTTTAAGCTCAACTTTAAAATGTGCTAAGCTATAGGTGAACTGTTCAAACTTTCGCGCTAAATTGGACTTCAAGACACACTGTATATAGAAGAATATCTACTATTTATTAGGGAAAGCGCTAGATGTAGCACCAACAGCACCAAATTGGCCAATTAGCTCAGCATATGTGCCGGAAGAGCAGAGAACTTTCATAATGGGACTATTTATGAAAACTGCCAAAAGACCAGAAACATTGTAAGACCAGATGCCAAATGAGAGGACTTTTACTTATAGTAGAACAACAGTACTCGCCATGTGACAGCACTGTTACACTCCCTTCACATTCACAGGTGTATTGAATACCCTGATCCTTCCTACCAAGTGGCAGCACTGTCACATCCTCTCCACATTAACAGTGTACTGAATACAGTAGACCCTTGGTATAACGGACTACTGTAATTGGAGGGAAGCCTGACCCAATAAAGCCAATAGTCTGTTATATCCCTTGATCCTCCCTGAGGTGGAATTTCAAGCATGTCTGAAAATAAATTGGTATAATAGCATGTTCTAGTACCAATAAAAAACTATTCCTATTTTACACTAACTTGGTCCATAATTTCATCTTTTTGCAGCTTATTTCACATCCTTGTCACAGCACTTCTTCATGACAAATACAGTATTACTATACAGTACAGGGTAGTTTGTTATTCCAATTCAGTAATCACACTGAGAAGAGGACAATTTCAGGCCAGGTTAGAGTAATGTGGGTAAGAAATACAAGTATTGCAACCCATTTAACAGACACTGGTCACTGTAGCTGATGGAAGTTTGGTGGCCTTTGTAGTGTCTGTTAAATCCGATATCCAGTCTGTCAAGGACCATGAATGCAAAGGTCTAGCGTACCCTGATACTTCCTACCGTATGGCAGCCCTGTCATGCCACATTGTTAGCTGTAGCTGACGGAAGTTTGGTGGCCTTAATAGTGTTCGTTAAATCTGATATCCAGTCTGTTGAGATCCATTAACGGAAAGGTCTAGTGCACCCTGATCCTTCCTACCACATGGCAGCCCTGTCACACCCCCTCCACATTTACAGGTGTACTGAATATCCTAATCCTTCTTTCACTATTTAGTATGAGGTCAACTCTCAATGGTAAACTGGACTGTTTAGTACAGAGGATGACCACTGAAACAAAATATTTTATACAGTACATACTTTATCAACACAAGTGTTCAAATACACCAGCTTAAGTCTACAACTTTAACAATACAATCCATTACTTTATCCTTTACAGTCTTCAGACAAACTTACATACCTATTCAAAGGATGATTCCCAGTTATGACTAAATGTTATCTTAATCTCTAAATTCATAGGCTTAGAGTACCTTATATTATTAACTCATCAGCAGGCTTGCAGACAGTTCTGTATGCCAGACTTAAACTATGATACAAACATTCCTTCCTTAATCCTGAACTTTATCTACTGACCTACCAAACTATCATTCTCCTTACTTAGCTAATTCCCCCATATATCTCACCTTTTTATAACAGTATATTACAAAAATATATCTATATGACAAGTAGATAACTAAAAGCACCAACTCCTTGAGTGTTTGATAAAACTCATGACTCCATATGGTACAGAAATGGAATGTGCATGAATATTTGTAACAAGATTACCGGGATATGAAAACAGTAGCCTCAGCCAATGTGGAGTGTAAAAAGTGCACGCACACACACACACACACACACACACACACACACACACACACACACACATTACTACCCTTCACTCCCATCACAGTGCTTCCAAGTCTGGTGGAAGAGGGATATTTTTCTGATTGGCAAATTTCTTCAGAGCTTCATAATTTTGGTAAAGTCTGTCAATTTCTGTCCGCATGCTGAGGTTGTCATTAACAAGTTTCTCAATATCAACCTGTTCTGCTGTTCTTTCTGATTCAAGTTCATCTTTTTGTTCTAGTCTCTTGATGCGACAGCTGGAAAGAAAAAGAATTTTGACATTAAATAACGTAGTTCTTGATGATCATGGGGAAGTGGTGATCAAGTGGTTGAGGAATGGACTATTCACTGTACACCTGCAAGAATGATCCCTGCTGGGAAAGGAGCTTCTTGAATATCTGACTTTTCTTACAGTCTACAGATGTAGTTTGTTGTCTTTATTTGATGTTCATGAGGTGTCCTATCATTATGCTGATGACACTCGGCTCTGTGTTAAGACATCAGATATTGATGATAACTAGACTAAGCTTGAATCTCTAATGTCTGATACTAAGATCTAGATGGCATTGAGGAAACTTAAGCTGAATGATGGTAAAACTGAGATCATCATCATCAGGGGAAACAGAAGGAGTGAGGACACTGATAATTCCCTGGCTTTGAACATTGGTGTGTCACAGTTTCATCCTGTCAGTTCTGTTCGTAATCTGGGTGTTTACTTTAATTCAAAGTTAAATTACAAAGAACATATTAAACTGCCATGTGCCACAGCCGTAAATATACCTCCTGCAATGTGTGTGCATGCCGTAAATATACGGTCTGCAATTGAAAAAAATTGCCAAAAATCGACATTTCAAATCTGGCGAGAGATTTTGGTAAGCAAAGTCCCACACCTCTATAGGGTTAGTACCGACGCTATGATTCACCCATGCCTCCCCCAGGCCACGCAGGTAGCCATCTCTTCAGTCTTGCTTTGACTGTGAGTGAGTGAGCATCATGTTGCACCAAGGTCTTTCTCAACGTGAGAGTGACGATCTCTTGATGGTCCCCATTGATGATGAAAGTGATTCATCAGTTGATGATGATGCTGATAAGACCTATGCAAACACTTTTTTACATGTGTAAAATGCTAACTCCAAAATTACAAACATTTACCTGACAAATGCCACTATTCACATGTCATAATGCACCCCCACATACTGTATCATTATGTATGGGGACAGTTTCGTACATCATCTATATACCTTCCAAGAGTGTTCCTGGGTTATTTAGGTTAGTTACCCAAGAAGAAAATGCCTATCTCCTGGCCCAACTCACTGCGTGTCACAGGCAGGTGAACATTTCAGCCGACGGCCGAGAACGAATCAACCTCAAAATCGACCTTTTAGGCTTCTGTGACTACTTTTATGGTTGTTTTCCATGTTTTCTCATCATTCGTAACCTATCTAGCAAAAAAATAAATAAATAAATAATTATCCAGCACTACAGCTCCATGAGGGTCCCAAGTTGGTTGGCACACAGCAGGCTTAATCAAGTTGTCAAAGGGTGTAACGTGCATATCAGAAATCTGTACCCTGTGAGAAAATTCCTGAATAGATGTTGCCTCTTAACACGGGTCCACACAGTGGTCTTGTCTTGCGTTGATTATTGTAATTCACTGTGGACTGGTCTTTCAGACAATACACTAACAAAAGTTAAGTGTGTGTTGAAAAGGGAAGCAAGTCTTTTCTTTGCCCCCCCCCCGAACCTCAACTACTCCATTCCTAACTGAACTGCACTGGCTACCAGTAAAAGCTAGAATTGAATTTAAACTGTCTTATTACATTCAAGGTTCTTAAGTTTTGCAAACTAACATATCTTGCTAAATTGTTGAAATTCCCATCAGAATGCCCAGGTATGATGTTATGTAGTGAAGATGATTCCTTGGGTTCTGACGAGCCTGGAGCATTCACTAGTCATCTTTCCCTGATCGTTCTTTTGTGTACTGAGCCCCTAGATTATATAACATATTGCCATTGTCCATGAAACAACTCTCTTCTGTTGAATGCTTTAAGAGACAGATGAAAGCCTTTCTCTTTTTAAAATGCTACAACCTGGAGAGAGGTACTGTGATAGATGATTACAGAATTTAATTATTGCCAATTTCACATTTATTACTGATGAAGTTTGTTTGTACATGAGATATGTCACAACTCTTGTAATTGTAAAAGTAATGTATGTGTGTGCTGAGTGCTAATGAATTCCCACTGGAAGAACTGGTGCTTCTGAGAAGCAAGATCAGATTATTATTATTATTATTATTATTATGTCCTGACAGATCTTCCACAGGACTCACACACCACTGTTCATTCAGTACCATCACACCAGTCTTGAATGAACTAACCCTAATATATTTCATGACAGATGACTTAGTGCCACAGCAGTAATATAAAATATGAAGTTGTGTGGAGTCATTTACTAGTAGTGTTTAAGAGGGCTGTTGGGTCAGGAAATACAATAAACAATCAGTACCTTGAGTCATAAACATAAAACCCATATACAGTACTTCATCAGCTTACTGATATGAACTGAGGGAGATCTCGTGCCAAGTTCTCAAGACCTCTCTGAATGCAAAACCCGGGAAGAAATGACAATCCAGGTACTTTATTATATTCCCTTCCCTGTCCTGAGGTATGAGGCTACTTGGAACACAAGTACTGTGTAATGGTCTCACCATAATCCAACATCCATACAACTGGGAGACTGCTCAGTCCACCACTCGTATACTTTTTGGTTGCTTTTATGACACTCATGGAATACAGTATACTGGTAGTAACAATATTATTGTCTTTCTGTACTATATTAATTCTAACTCAATAATCTTATATGTTATGAATTACTGTATCATTGTCTTGGGACTCTATATATCAAAGTTGGTAATGAGATTGCTCTTTTTTTTTCTCTGAGTGAAAATCCACAGCACATCTCTGATATCAAAACAAAAGAGAAAGCAAAATCTCCTCCCCTCATGAACCACTATATAACAGGGTTACTTGCAACAAGTACTGGGATATGGGGGTCATTTTGTTCCCAAGCAATGCAAAGTGGGCTTAATCCCCAACTTCTGCTTCTTGCAGTTGCTTTTTATAACATGCAGATCATTAATAATAATAATATTTTATCTGATTGAGCCAGTGAAGGTTTATATCCAAGGGATGGTTGGGGTATATTGCTCACGTAACACCACTCATGGATGAGTGAGGTTGGTCACTCTTATCTTAAACATCACGGCCAACTTGCCTAGCCCTGGGCTCCTGCGCTCCTCAAGGGGAAATGCAGGACTGGATGATGGATGGATGGATATTCTATCTACCTATAGCCAGACACCATAATTCCTGTAAAGGGTGGCCATTTGTCTTTCAGTTAGCTGTTTTTTGGAGTGGGGCACTAACCCTCAGCCAACCCACCTGTAGGCATACAGGGAACACGTATGTTTGGTTATATGGTTACCACCCAACACTGTAAATGGTTTCCTGGCTTACAAGAAACCATTAAGCTTGTCACTCAATGTAAAGCCACCTGAAAAGGAAAGAAAAGTAGTAAAAAGTTATATGACAGATAGGTGAAATAGGGAGAGAGGAGAACGGACAAAAAACGAATGATAAGGGTGATGGAAGATGTTGGTAGCAGTACATCAAGTGAGTGGATGATGGTTACCACCAAGTGAGTGAATGATGGTCACCACCACTTACCACTAAAATAATAATTACAGTATAACTCACCACACCAGTGGTGAGTTATACTGTTCTTGTCAGTATTATTAATATTATAACTCACCACACCAGTGGTGAGTTATATTGCTCTTGTCAATATTATTATGATTCTTATTATTATTCTTTCTTACGAAGAAGCAAAGTGCTCATGTTCACTCAAAGCTATGGCCATCATACTAGGCCATCTGAGTCCCCCAGCTGGCGGCTTCATATGACCAAGTATCATCTGGTTCCCAGTATTGGTTTTCCAGTTACAGCCCAAAACCTATAAAAATTGTCTACTCGTGGATTCTCAAAAAGGTACAGACTTGAAATCTGAGTGGGACATTGCCAGGGTTGGGGAGTAGGTCTGACATGACTGTAGGCCAATTTGGGCCAGTAGTTTCTGGGATCGTGCAGGGGTCGATGGAAAGTAGTGCTCACTATATGAAGAGTGCTGAAATCACTAGGTCCAGCGATAGCTACAATGTTGGACCATTAGGGAATAAAGTGGCCCCTCCAGTTAAACTGAGGAAGAAACTGGATGACCTTGTCATCTGGTGAGTTATTGAAATTGCTAATGGCAATTTCCACTTTCTAGCTATTATTATTATTATTCATCCATCCATCCATTATTCAATCCTACGTTGCCCCATTATTATTATTATTATTACGAAGAAATAAATTGCTCGTATTCACTCAGTTTCAGAGCTATGGCAATCATACTAGGCCATCTGAGTCCTTCAGCTGGTGGCTTCATATTTTTGTTTTTGTTTTTCCTTAATGCAAGGAAGAAGGAACTAAAGGCCAGGAGCCCGCAAACCGTTCCTTCCAAGAAAAAAATAAAAAATAAAAAAGGGAGCCAAATTTGAGAGCTGATCATTTCGAGATGCCTTGACACATTGCATTTGAAAGAATGGAGATCATAGGAAGCAGGAAATACAAACACAGCGAGACAGTTCCAGAGCTGACCTATTGCATAAATGAAGGACGGGGAATAACGGTTAACTCTTGCATTAGAGAGTTGGACAGAAAAGGGATGAGAGTTTGTTGCTAGACAGGTGCTGCACGTCGTAGAAGTGTAGGGATGCAAGTAGACGGTTCAGAGAAGCAGTGACCATTGACATAAAAGAAAAGAGATAAAGATGCAATAGTGCGGCAAAGAGACAGAGGTTGAAGGGAGCCAGTAAGAGGAGGAGAGTTAATGAGACGAAAAGCCCTTTACTCCACCCTATTGAGAAGAGCTGTATGTGGGGAGCCTCCCCACACATGAGACTTGTACTCTACACAGGGGCGAATAAAACCTATGTATAAAGTCAACAACTGTGCATGGGTAAAGAAGGTACAGAGTCAGCTTAGTACACCCAAGCTCTTGGAAGCAGACAGTACAAGAGATGTAATATGATCTTTCCAAGGTAAGTCCCAAGTTTTTATTTATTTATTAATTTTTTTTTTATGTGTCTGACTCTGAGCATAGGCTTCACAACCTGCTATCAAGGCCCAGCAGTCCTCCTACATACCATACACCTCTACATGTCACCACTTTGGCGCTAACACCCACCATCCATATTGAATAAATGCTAGGGCTGTCTCATGCAGGACTGGTGTGTTGGTATTAGCAGGGGTATTTTTACGACATGTCAGCGGGTCTTCTGGTAGATCAGCAAAGCCTGATTTAATGAAATTCAAATCCTTAAACTGTTCCCTGCTCCAGCGGGGATTTGAACCTGGGTCCGGTAGGACTGCAGGCCACCTATCTACCGAATGAGCCACCACCTCCCTCTAAAGCGAATGAAACCCCAAGCATGTTCAAGGATGAAGCAGGATTGAGCTGGATATAATTAAACATTAGTGGCCATGTGAAGTTTGCCAAAAGGGCATGGGAAGTAATTTCATCTTGTCCAGTGTTTGTAATAAATGGGTGCACAAGAGATGTAGTGGTATTAGAGGTAGACTGCAAGATAATGCCGATTTTGTGTGTGCAGCGTGTCGGGAAGAGCAGATGGAGATTGTCAGGCATGAAAGGATTGAACTTGCTGGCGAGTCTCTTGAGTGTGTGGTGGAATTTTTTAATTTGGGAGACATGTTCTGTGCTGGAGATGGGGCTGGAGCTAGCTCTGTGGCTAGGGTGAGAAGTGGTTGGAAGAAGTTCAGGGAGCTGTTGCCTTTCCTGACATTGAGAGGACTCTCCCTATGTACTAAGGGGTCTTTGTATGCAGCATGTGTTAGGAGTGTGATGCTTCGTGGTAGTGAGACCTGGGCAGTAAAGGAATAGGACATTCACAGATTCAAACGTACAGAAATGACAATAATTAGGTGGATGTGCAGTGCGTCCCTGCGTGCAAGGCCTGGGGGGGTCTGGGTTTACGATGGAAGAGTTGAGAGGCAGGATGCAACTGGAGAGTATTGGTTGTGATGAGGAGAGGTAGACTGAGATGGTTTGGGCATGTGGAGAGGATGGAGGATGATAATTGAGTGCAGAAGGTGAGAAGTGCTAATATTCGGGACGGGGCTGGGAAGGGTAGACCGAGAAAGACGTGGGATGAAGTCATTAAGCAAGACCTCAGAGTTAAAGGACTGAACAGGGAGGCTGCCATAGATCAAGCAGCATGGAGAGCCGCCACAGGTGAACAAGGCAGATGCATGCAAGCATGTTGGAGCCTTCAAAAACAAAACAAAACAAGTGGGTACTCCTGTGAAAGATTTTGTCGGGTTGATAGGTGCATGCATTAAATCTTTGGCGCATTAAAAACAAGATTATTTTTACCCCAGTCAGAGATACGAGCCAAGTCAGACATTAGGTGTGCCATAGCCTCATCCTTTGTTTGTTGAAGTAACTGCTGAGATGGACGTCGCAGAAACCGAATTGAAAGGTGGAATCATCAGCATATGAGTGGATAGGGTTAGATGTACAGTACAATTTAGGTCATTGATGAATAAAAGGAAGAGAGTTGGTGATATCGCAGAGCCCTGAGGAACACCACTGTTGATAGATCTAGGAGAAGAACAATGGCCGTCTACAACAGCAGCTACAGAATGACCAGAAGGGAAGCTACAGATGAAGGCACAGATAGAAGGATAGAAACCATAAGAGGGCAGTTTGGAAATTAAAGATTTATGCCAGACTCGATCGAAAGCCTTTGAGATGTCAAGTGTAATGGCAAAGCTTTCGCCAAAGTCCCGAAAGGAGGATGACCATGAGCCTGAAAGGTAGGTGAGAAGATCGCCAGTGAAGTGTCCTTGACAGAACCCATACTGACAATCAGAAAAAAGGTCCTGATAGGAAAGTTTTCGTTTTCGTTTTTGAAGGCTCCAACATGCTTGATGCAACGGCCTTGGTCACCTAATGGCGGCTCTCCATGCTGCTCGATCTTTGGCAGCCTCCCTGTTCAGTCCCTTAACCCTTAAGTCACACTTATGACCTCGTCCCATGTCTTCCTCGGTCTACCCCTCCCAACCCCTCCCCCAATATAAACACTTCTCACCCTCTGTACCCAATTATCATCCCCCATCCTCTCCATATGTCCAAACCACCTCAGCCTTCCTCTCCTCATCACAACACCAATACACTCCAGTCCCATCCTATCTCTCAACTCTTCCATTGTAAACCCAGCCCCCCCAGGCCTTGCACGCAGGGATGCACTGCACATCAACCTAATCATTGTCATTTCTGTATGTTTAAACCTGCGAATATCCTCCTCCTTTACTGCCCAGGTCTCACTACCATATAGCATCACACTCCTAACACATGCTGCATACAAAGACCCCTTAGCACGTAAGGAGAGTCCTCTCAATGTCAGGAGAGGCAACAGCTCCCTGAACTTCTTCCAACCACTTCTCACCCTAGCAACCGAGCTAACTCCTGCCCCACCTCCGGCACATAACATGTCTCCCAAATAACAAAACTCCTCCACACACTCAAGAGACTCACCAGCAAGTTCAATCCTTTCACGCTTAACAATCTCCACCTGCTCTCCCCAACACACCGCACACATAAAATCAGCATTATCTCACAGTCTACCTCTAATACCACTACATCTCTTATGCACCCATTTATCACAAACACTGCACAAGATGGAATTACTTCCCACATCCTTGTGGCAAGCTGCACATGGCCACTCTCCCTCTCCTCTGATTGTACCACAATCAACCCTAGATGTCATCACTTTTGTTTTATCTGCATTTACCTTTAAGCCCTTATGCCCCATACCATCTCTCCGCTTCTTAAATCTTTTCTCCGCCTCCTTTTTATTCTCTGCAATCAACACCAAATCATCAGCATACAACATCTCCCACGGGAGTCCATCTCTGAAGTCACGTGAGAGGGCTTCAAGTACCATGATAAACAACAAGGGATTCAAAACTGACCCCTGATGCACACCAACATTCACGGAAAACTCATCACTCAAAACTCCATTCTCTTACCTGGGTGCAAGTGCCCACATACATGGTTGTAACCACCCTAACAAACCACTCTTCCAACCCTAGCTTTCTCACTGCCCACTTCACCACCTCCCTAGGGACTCTGTCAAAGGCCTTCTCCAAATCAACAAAAACAAAATACAATTCCCTTTTCTTTCCAATATATTTTTCCTGAAGCTGTCGAACAATGAATATGGCATCAGTGGTCCCCCTGCCTGGCATAAACCCAAACTGCATCTCATCGATATTCACTCTTTCTCTAATCATACCTTCTAGAACTCTCTCCATTACTTTCCTTATCTGATCTAAGAGCTTTATACCTCTGTAATTTCCCCTTTCCAGGGCATCACCCTTCCCTTTGTACACATTTACAATTACACTCTTCACCCAATCATCTGGGACAACACACTCATATATAATCCTATTTATCAGGTCAGTGACTAACCTCACCGCAGTATCTCCTGAGGCCTTCAACATTTCGGCAGTCAACCCAGACACACCTGCTGCCTTCCCCACCCGCATCCTGCCTATTGCCTCACTCACAGTAGCAGCGTCAATCAAAGGCCAAGGGCCAAACACTGGATCTGCTGGCTCCAAACCTTCCCTATCCCAGTCAAACTCCTCATTCAACAACCAGCTATAATGCTCTCTCCATGCATCTTTAATATCCCCACTGTTCACCACTACGCTTCCTTCATCATTCTTCACACACTGCTCACATTCAATATCCCGATTATCCCTTTTCACCTGATTTGCCACCCTAAAAATCATATTTTTCCTTTCTCCATGATTTAGATTATCAAGTAAAAGGCTCTGTGACTCAGACTTCGTCCTGTATGCCTCTCTTCTAGCCCTGCGCTTGGCAGCCAAGTACTCCTCCCTGTTACCGCCCTTCTTCCATTCCCGAAAGCCTTCTTTTCTCCTTAACTGCGGCTTCCATACCCTCATCCCACCACCAAGTTACTTTATGTCTTGGTGGGCCTCTTGTCCAACTGCATATTGCATCGGTAACTCTCAAGAGGTTGTTCTTAAGGGCTCTACACTTTTCATTAACGCCTCTATCTACAGCTCCCTGTTCAACCACCACTCTCCTCATCTCACTATAAAGGGCATCCCTTACTGATTGGTTTCCCAGCTTCCATATTTTCCTCCTAGGTACATATGTCCTCCTCATCATCACTTGTTCCTTAAGCACCATGTCAAAAATCAACAGTTTATGCTGCTGCACACACTCCTCGTTTCCTATAACTTTAACATCCCTCACTAACCTCGTATCAACCCTCCTGACAGGAAAGATGCTTTAAAATTTTTCTGTTAAGTATTGGCTCAAAAACCTTTGAGACACAGGATGTTAAAGCAATGGAATGATAGTTAGAGGATTGGGAATGGTCACCCTTCTTTGGGACTGGCTGAATGAGAGCAAACTTCCAGCAAGAAGGAAAAGTACATGTTGATAGACAAAGGCAAAATAGTTTACCTAGACAGGGTGTAAGCACAGAAGCACAGTTCCTGAGAACAACAGGAGGGACCCCATCAGGCCCATATGCCTTGTTCATATTGAGGCCAGTGATGGCAGAAAATACATCAGCTGAAGAAATTTAATGTCACCCATGAGGAAGTCAGAGGGGGAAGTGATGAAGGAACAGCACCGGAATCGTCTAACATGGAATTGGAGGAGAAAGTCTGAGCGAAGTCTGTAAAAGAAATAGCTACAGAGCCATGAGAATAAAGAGGAGGGAAGGATGATGAGGTAAAGTTGTTAGAAAGGCTTTTGGCAAGGTGCCAGAAGGAGCAGGAAGAATTTGAGTTGGAGAATTGAGAGCATTAAGTATGGATGAGATTATTTTTAGCAGAGCGAAGAACAGACTTAGCATGATTCCAGGCAGAAACATAACAAGATGTGACTCAGAGGTGGGTTGGATCTGGTATCTTTTATAGGCCCTCTCCTTGTAGTGGAAAACATTAGAACAAGCATGATTAGACAAAGGCTTTCAAGCATTGGTCAGAGGATATGAGAAGGGAATGTATGCTTCCATGCCCAAGGGAATAACCTCCGTAATGCGAAAGCACACTCAGATGGCTCCTGGCCATGGAAGCAATAATCATTCCAGGGAAAATCAAAGAAGTACTGCCTAAGGGCTTCCCAATCTGCAGCTCCAGAGTGCCACAATCAACGTTTCATTGGAGGACCCCCAGGCCATACCAGAGCGATAGGACAGGTTAAGGTAATAAGGTTGTGATCGGAGGAGCCCAACGGAAAGGAAAGATTAACAGCGTAAGTAAAAGGATCAGTTGTAAGGAAGAGGTCAGGTATGTTGGAGCTCTCTCCAAGCAGTCAGGGATACAGGTAGGGTGGTGTATAGTCTGCTCTAGGTCATTAAGGATAGAAAAGATGCAGGCTTGTTCACCAGGTGGATCAGTGAAAGGAGAGGAGAGCCAAAGATGGTGGTAAACACTGAAATCTCCTAGAATGGAGATTTCAGAGAAAGAGAAATGGTTTGAATGTGTTCCATCTTAGAAGCAAGATAGTCAAAGAATTTTTCATAGTTAGTACAATTAGGGGATAAGTAAAGAGCGCAGACATATTTAGCCAGAGAATGACAGGAAAGCCGAAGCCAGAGATTAGAGAATTCAGAAGAATCAAGCTCAGGAACAAGAGAGCAAGATAAGTCGTTGCATACATATACACAACAGCCACCTTTGGCTTTGAAATGAGTATAGAGAAAGTAGGAGGATACAGAAAAGGGTTTGCTATCAGTTGCCTCAGCCAGCCGAGTTTCAGTTAGGAAGAGAAGGTGAGGTTTAGAGGAGGAGAGGCGGTGCTCAACAGAGCGAGAGTTAGAGGAAAGGCCGCAAATGTTGCAGAAATGAAGAAGTGAGTCAGAGAGCGGTTCCAGGAAGCTCGCTGAGTCGTCACTGGGAAATGGGCGGATGGTGGGGGAATTTATGGCCCCCCCTCCCTCCCCAGGGTCTCTGAGGCATGGTTATTGGTCACCATTTTTCTTTTCTAATTTTGAAAAGGAAGTGTAGTGTGTACTGTGCATGTGATTTGGTGTTGACAGTCAGAGAAAATTGTATTGGAGAGCATGCTGGCCTACTCTCTGTGTTACTGAGGCACTGAAAAAGTTCAGCAAAGGGGTATGGTCAGGAACTAGTCCCAAGGGCTGATGAAACAGGGGTTCCAGCTCTCCCTGTCATCAGCTTTCCATCCACCTTGGGAGTACTGCCTTGCTCAACTGGTGCTACAGTCTACAACTCTAACTGGGTCTATGATGCAAAATCATCCAGTTATCAGTACTGGTTTTCCAGTTACAGCCAAAAACCTGTAAAAATAGTCTATTTGCAGATTCTCAGAAACTATTGAAGGTGCAGCCTTAAAATTTTTGTGGGACATAGCCACAGTTGGGGAGCAGGTCTGAAATGACTATGGGCCCATTTGGGCCAGTAGTTTCTGAGACTGCCCAAGGGTCAATGGAAAGTAGTTGGGGTCACTTAGTGCACAATTTAAAAAACCAAGCTAGAACTGAGCTACAATCACCAAACTTGGTACATTTAAAGAACTTGATATGCTATGTATGACTACCAAAGTTCAAATCTTGCTTATTTTTTTATAGAACAATATATGAAGCCTGTTGAAATCGCCAGGTCCAGCAATAGGTATTGGGGAATAAATCACCCCCCTGCAGTCGAACTGAGGAAGAAATTGGATGACCTTGTCATGTGGTGAGTTACTGAAAATGCTAATGGCAATTTCCGTTTTCTAGTTATTATCATTCTTTCTTACGAAGTAGTAAATTGCTCGCATTCGCTTAATTTCAAAGCTACGCCATCATACCTGACCATCTGAGTCCTTCAGCTGGCAGCTTCATTTGACCCAGTATCATCCAGTTCCCAGTACTGGTTTTCCAGTTACACCCAAAAACCTATAAAAACAGTCTATTCACAGATTCTCAGAAGCTGCTAAAGATACAGACTTGAATTTTTGTGGGACACAGCCAAGGTTGAGGAGCAAGTCTGAAATGACTATGGGTCCATTTGAGCCAGTAGTTTCTGAGATCGCCTTGGAGTCAACGGAAAATAATTTGGGGTTGCATACTGCACAATTTAAAAACCTAAGACAGAGCTGAGCTACAATCACTAACCTTGGTACAGTTATAGAACTTAATATTATATGCATGGCTACCAAGTATGAATGGCCTTGACCCAAAACTCAAGGTCACAGCCAAGGTCAAAGTTCATAATTTGCTTATTTTTTAAGTACTGACGTCCAGTGTACAAGATGGATGACCTTGTCATGTGGTAAGTTACTGAAATTGCTGAAAGCAATTTCTGTTTTCTAATTATTATTATTATTATTGTTATATTATTATCATCATCATCATCATTATTTCTGACTCTGTCGGATAGGTATATGTGAAACTACAAAAGTGGTGAAACTTTTTTGGCCTCACTGATGGATCCTGTGGGCTTGAATGATGAGTGAATGGAAGCATGGCCCACTGAACTGGGCAAACTAAGGCTGTCTGGACGTTGCTACTCTTGCCCTAGAGTGGGAAAGGAGGTCCTGATGATGATGATGATGATGATGATGATGATGATGATGATGATGACGATTATTTGAGTATGAAGAAGATCTGTCAATAAACAAAGATAGTACGATTTACGTAAGAGAAAGAGGGACTGGACCTTCTGCGCTGCATTGTGATGGTGTCACAATTTTATAGAGGCTGCAACAAGCAGGTCAGGTCTGATTACATTAAGGTAAATTGGATTAGGTTAGGTTTGGATAAATTATTAGATTATGAAAATTCAAGATAAATTGGGTTAGGTATGATTAGGCTAGAATGAATGAGGTAAGGTTAGGGTTAGGTATGATTAAGCTAGAATGAATGAGGTGAGGTAAGGTTAGGGTTAGGTATGATTAGGCTAGAATGAATGAGGTAAGGTTAAGTTAGGATAATTCAGGAAAGGTTTGGATAAATCAAGCAGGGCAGTACTCCCAAGATGGATGGAAAGCTGATGACACGGAGAGCTGGAGCTCCTGTTTCATCAGCCCTCAGGACTAGTTCCTGACCATCCCCCTTTGCTGAACTTTTTCAGTGTTTCAGTAACACAAAGAGTAGGCCAGCATGCCCTCTCCAATACAAGTTTCTCTAACTGTCAACACCAAACTACATGCACAGTACACACTACACTTCCTTTTCAAAATTAAAAAAGTAAAACGGAGTTATTCCAACAAGCCTCAGAGTCCCCAATGAGGGGGACCATAAATGCCCCCACCATCCGCCCCTCTCCCAGTGACGACTCAATGAGCTGCCTGGAATGACTCTCTGACTCACTTCTTCATTTCTGCAACATTTGTGGCCTTTCCTCTAACTCTTGCTCTGTTGAGCACCGCTGCTCCTCCCCTAAACCTCATCTCTTCCTTACTGAGACTCAGTTGTCTGAGGCAACTGATAGCAAACCCTTTTCTGTACCCTCCTACTTTCTCTATACTCATTTCAAAGCCAAAGGTGGTTGTTGTGTATATGTACGCAACAACTTATCTTGCTCTCATGTTCCTGAACTTGATTCTTCTGAATTCTCTACTCTCTGGCTTCGGCTTTCCTGTCATTCTCTGACTAAATATATCTGCACTGTTTACTTATCCCCTAATTCTACTGACTATGAAAAATTCTTCGACTATCTTCCTTCTACAATGGAACACATTCTATCCATTTCTCCTATCTTTGAAATCTCCATCTAGGAGATTTCAATGTTCACCACCACCTTTGGCTCTCCTCTCCTTTCACTGATCCACCTGGTGAACAAACCTACTGTACATCAATTCTATCCTTAATGACCTAGAGCAGTTCGTACAGCAACCTACCCGTATCCCTGACCGCCTTGGAGAGAGCTCCAACATACCTGACCTCTTCCTTATAACTAAACCTTTTGCTTACACTGTTAATCTTTCCACCCCACTGGGCTCCTCTGATCACAATCTTACTACCTTAACCCGTCCTATCGCTCCGGTAAGGTCTGTGGGCCCTCCAAAGAAACGTCGACTGTGGCACTTTGGAGCTGCGGATTGTGAGGCCCTCAGGCAGTACTTCTTTGATTTTCCCTGGAATGATTATTGCTTCCATGACCATGAGCCATCTGAGTGCACCCTGCGTATTACAGAGGTTATTCTCTCAGGCATGTTAGCATACATTCCCTTCACATATCTTCTGACTAATGCAAGAAAGCCTTGGTCTAATCATGCTTGTTCTAATGCTGTCCACAGCAAGAAGAGGGCCTATAAAAGGTGCCAGAGCCAACCCACCCCTGAATCACATCTTGTTTGTTTCTGCCCAGAATCGTTTTATGTCTGTTCTTCGCTCTGCTAAGAATAATTTCATCCGTACTAAAAGCTCTCAGCTCTCCAACTCGAATTCTTCCCGCTCCTTCTGGCACCTTGCCAAAAGCCTTTCTAACAACTTTACCTCATCATCCTTCCCTTCTCTTTTCTACTCCGATGGTTCTGTAGCTATTTCTTTTACTGAAAAAGCAGATCTCTTCACACAGACTTTCTCCTCCAATTCCACCTTAGATGATTCCGGTGCTGTTCCTCCATCACTTCCCCCCTCTGACTTCCTCATGGGTGACATTAAAATTTCTTCAGCTGATGTATTTTCTGCCATCACTGGCCTCAATACTAACAAGGCGTATGGGCCTGATGAAGTCCCTCCTGTTGTCCTCAAGAACTGTGCTTCTGTGCTTACACCCTGCCTAGGTAAACTCTTTCACCTTTGTCTATCAACATGTACCGTAAAACACCATAACTTCGGACAGCGCCCAAACTTCGGACATTGAGCGATAAAATGTAGTAATTCAAGTTTATTGGAAGAGAGTGCGATATTTGCAAATAATAATTATATGGGTAGGTAGGGTAATCTTCAAAGATTATTGTGTATAAGTTCTATTAAACTAGCTTAAATATGTGTGGGTGAAAAAAATTTATGAATCAAATGGAAAAAAAAATCAACATTTTTTAACCCTGCAAAACTTTGTTCACACAAAACAAACAGTTTCAATTGTAAGAACGTGATTAGTACGACTGTATGTGGAAAAGTGTTGTAAGTACTGGGTAGTAAACTATTTTAAAATATATACATGCATAATCTTGCTATGACTGTTTTAATGAATATCTCTGTATTTTTCAGAAAAAATGCCTAACTTCGGACAGACAAATTACTTAAGCCGAATAAATTCCAGACAGTCATCTCTACCCAGACTATTGGGGATAAAGCTGTTACCTCAAATTGGGCAGTTGTGAGGGTTCCCTTTGATAGGAATGACAGATACAGGCATTATATTGCTACTATTGTTAGGGTAAAACCAGAAGTACATGTCAGGTTTCTCAAACACATTCAGGGTACACCTCACACATTTGTACACCCAGTGGTTGATAACAGCAGTGACATAAACACAGAGGACATACTGAAGGTGTTACCAGAACCAACACATGATTGCAAGAAAAGGATGATTTTTGATGTAGATGTGAACCTAAGTAATGATAATAATATTTGATATAGATCTGTAAGAAGATAGTCAGTACTACCAGTACCAAAGTTATTGCCAGTATGGTGCCTTAACCAGTAATGAGTTACTATTTATTTAGTTACAGTAATTTATACTGGCCTTCATAACATGTGCCTGTGTGTGCATGTATCTGTTGATTTATGTGTGTGTTAGTGGGTGTTTGGGTGTCATTAGAACCTGTCCGAAGTGTTTGACATTAGATTATGTTATTTAAGTATGCATTTGTTGAGTCAGTGAGGTAGCTACTTGATAATTCTGTGAAGTTTTGTTTAGGAAAAAGAGATCAGTTCCCCTTACAGTTTGGAATATATGCAAAGCCTTTTTATATAATTTTTTCGTCTGAAAAAGTTTCTGAAGAGTTCTTAGTTATATTTGTGGCCGGAATACCTCACTACAGTGTGATATGATGCATCTTATTGTGATCTCAAATTATGAGTTCAAAAAAGAAGATATTTTTGGATGTTTCTCTTTATATATGTATAACTTGGGCCACAAGTACCCAATATTTTTTTTGACATTTTTTAAAAACTTTAAATGTGTCCGAAGTTTGGCCAGTATGTCCAGAGACAGGTGCTGTGAATCATTCTCATGTTAGGGCAAACACCTAGATGTCCGAAGTTTGGAAAAGCTGTCCGAAGTTAGGAAATTTGTTCCTAACTTCCGACACTTGAAAATTTAAAAAAGAAAAACATGAGTTTAGCGTGGCTAATTTTTTTTATTATATGGATTCAGTAGGTACTGTCCCTGGCTACCACATGACACCAACAGGGATAAAATTGCACCATTTTTCACAGAGTTATTCATTAAAACACATCAAAAACGTCCGAATCGTTCAACTGCTTTAACATCCTGTGTCTCAAAAATTTTTCAGTCAATTCTTAACAGAAAAATTTTAAAGCATCTCTCCTATCAGAACCTTTCTGATCGTCAGTAAGGGTTCCGTCAGTGACGCTCCACTGGCGATCTTCTACCTTTCAGGCTCCTGGTCATCCTCCTTTCGGAACTTTGGCGAAAGCTTTGCCACTTGACATCTTAAAGGCTTTTGATTAAGTCTTGCATAGATCTTTAATTTCCAAACTGCCCTCTTATGGTTTCTCTTCTTTTATCTGTGCCTTCATCTATAGCTTCATTTCTGGTCGTTCTATAGCCGCTGTTGTAGATGGCCATTGTTCTTCTCCTAGATCTATCAACAATGGTGTTCCTCAGGGCTCTGTCCTATCACCAACTAACTTCCTCTTATTCATCAATGACCTTCTAAGCTGTACCTCTAACACTATCCACTTGTATACTGATGATTCCACCCTTCACCTTTCCATTTGGTTCCTGCAACGTCCATCTCAGCAGTTACTTCAACAACTAGGGATGAGGCTACGGCACACCTATTGTCTGACTTGGCTTGTATCTCTGACTGGGATAGAAATAATCTTGTTTTTAATGCATCAAAGACTCAGTTCTTACACCTATCAACCCAACAAAATCTTCCACAAGAGTACCCATTAATGTTTAATAATATCCAGCTCAATCCTGCATCATCCTTAAACATGCTTGGGGTTTCATTCGCTCAGGACTTATCTTGGAAAGATCATACTACATCTCTTGTAAAATCTGCTTCTAAGAGATTAGGTGTGGTAAGCCGACTCCGTACCTTCTTTACTCATGCACAGTTGTTGACCTTATACAGAGGTTTTATTCGCCCCTGTGTAGAGTACAACTCTCATGTGTGTGGAGGCTCCCCACATACAGCTCTTCTCAATAGGATGGAGTCAAAGGCTTTTCGTCTCATTAACTCTCCTCCTTTTACTGGCTCCCTTCAACCTCTGTCTCTTCACCGCACTGTTGCACCTTTATCTCTTTTCTATCGCTACCTCAATGGTCATTGCTCCTCTGAACTGTCTGCTTGCATCCCTCCACCTCTACGACAGGCGGGTAGCACCTGTCTAGCAAAAAACTCATCCCTTTCCTGTCCAACTCTCTAATGCAAGAGTTAACCATTACTCCCAATCCTTCATTTATGCAACAGGTCAACTCTGGAACTCTCTCCCTCTGTCTGTATTTCCTACCTCCTATGATCTCCAGTCTTTCAAACGAAGTGTGTCCAGACATCTCGAAATGAACAGATCTTGAATTTGGCCCTCTTTTGTATTGTTTTTGTTTTTTTCTTGGAAGGAATGGTTTGTGGGCTCCTGGCCTTTGGTTCTTTCTTCCTTGCATAAAAAAAAAAAAAAACAGCACTGATGAGTAAATTAGTGCCACAATGGCATTCTCAGCTGACTCAAAAGATGGCATCTGCCTATTTTCAGTGCTGCTGAGATGGTAAAAACAGACTGCTGCATCAGGTGTTTACTCACATGTTCCCACTGCATCAGGTGTTTACTCACATGTTCCCACTGCATCAGTTGTTTATTCAACTGTTCCCAAGTCTTGATTTTGTTCAATGAGTCCCTTGGTTAGTAAAAGTGCTATTCTTTATCCGAATATTAATTCATTAAGATGAATTTATTAACTTTTACTGGCCTCGCACAGAACCTAATCCTACTTTCTCGAACCTCACTCACAACCTAACCCTATTCTCTCCAATGAATTATAAGGACATGTAATGAAATAATGCAAAATTATATTACACGAACATTCTTGGAACCTATCTCACATTATATCCCACCCTTTCTGCATAGTCAAGCCCCAGTAAGCAATGGCTGAGTGTGTGATTGACTGATAAAATAATCAATGAAAAATTATAATATATCCAGTTTTGGCTTAATGACATTGAAAATCACTTACCCAAGTTTTTCAATAGCCAAGAACAATGTTCCTGTGCAGACACATGCCACCTTGAGAAGCCAACAGATTATGTTTGATACAAGATGGCTGCCCAGTGCTTACATGTATATCAAAACACCACCAGTATCACAAAATAACTGTGCAAATGCACAGTGAATAGTGCAGTGTGCAATGCTAAGTGGAGAAATAAATGTGAGTGTAAAATACTGAAACTTGTGGTTTGGAAAACACTGCATCGCTCTCCCCCAGCCTCGAGGGGGACCCTTGCTAATTACTCAAATCAGCCTAGGACATACTTCAGGTGGGTGGCAGATATGATTTTTGAGATTGTAGGTTACAAGGCCCTTGATCCTCTTAGAGATGCCAATTTAGAGGAAGCTCAAAGAGGGAGATTCCTGTTTGCTAGTGTGGCTGGCAATGGGAGATTTTGTATGTCTGAAAAGCTGCCTGTAGATCTGTAACACTCCACATGGTGCTGTCTAAGGCTGTATCAGTCAGCCCTGCATCTTCAAGGGAACATAGCATCATGCATGTACTACAGGTAAAGGTGCTGTCCTTGGATTTGGCCTCACAGGGTCACAGTGTGTCTTGCTGAGTGAAATGACTGGAGCTACATTCCATCTGTTTACAATCCTGGAGTCTACACATGGATGTACATATAGCACAAGGTCCCTGCAGTATCACAGTTTCGTATCGCCAGTAACAGGTGTCACCAAAAGCCATTATGTGTAGGAAACATATATTTACAGACAACCATGTTAATGTTATTTCCAAAAATTCAAACCCAGTTCAACATGATCTGTAACTTTGTACAAATGTCATCTTCATGTTACTGTACAGGCCTACCCTGATCCCTGGCAGTGTTGTGTACCAGCGGATGTGTTCAGTCGGCGAGTATATCAGATATGAAACAATTTTCCCAATGAGATGCTGAAGAAAAGCCAGAGATGAATTCCAGGCCCAAATCAAAACACTCATGTACCTTAATCAACAGAGACTGACACAGAAACACTATAGGTAGTGTTATTATCCTCATAAACAATGCTACTGCCAAAAAATGAGACATCAAACATCATACATGGGATGGTACTCAGGCCAACAAATGCAGCAAGAGTGGAAGAGTGGATGAGTGGGCCAGGCAGGCAGGGGTCAGGGAGAGTGGGGGGACAGGGAGGGAGACAAGCGAGGGTTGGGGAGGGTGGGGAGATGGGGAAGGAGATAAGCTGTGATGGGGGTGGGCAGGGATACCAGGAGGGAGACAAACAGGGATGGAGGAGGATGGGGGGACTGAGAGGCAGACAAGACAGCCATACTGCCCTACTATCCCCCACCTCTCTCTCTCTCTCTCTCTCTCTCTCTCTCTCTCTCTCTCTCTCTCTCTNGGGGGGGGGGGAGTGGGGGAGGGAGTAATGCGGTGAGGGGGTGGGGCAGGAATACCAGGAGGGAGAAAAACAGGGATGGAGGAGGATGGGGGGACTGAGATGCAGACAAGACAGCCATACTGCCCTACTATCCCCCCCCTCTCTCTCTCTCTCTCTCTCTCTCTCTCTCTCTCACACACACACTCAGGAGTCAAGAAGGGGTGGGGGAGGGTGGGGGGGTAAGGAGGGAGTCAACTGGGGGTGGGGGAGGGCAGGGGGATGGAGAGGGAGACACGCCTAGTAGTGCTGAGCATGGTGGGGGATGAAGGAGGTAAGGGGGGAGAAGAGGGAGGATGGAGGGAGGTCAGGGAGGACCATGTGCACCACCACCACCACATCCCATTCAGACAAACTCATTTCAAACCAAGGGAGAGGCAGAGTGTTCGGACTAGAGAACTGATGGCCGTTCAGATTGTGGGAATGTTCCTCCATTTCTTTTGTTCAGTCTAGCAAATCGTCGGTTGGCGATGCGCCGGTCATTGAGGTATGCCTGTGCTAGGAATACATGCTAACCAGCATGGATGAAATATTATTCCATCTGCGTCATAGTGCACTCCGATACTATGATCCTTCCTCCGATCCTACTGTTTTCAATGGTGTGCGGACATGCCTACAGGTAAGTGATTTATCTATTTTTACACTGCCTGCCCATAGATAATTAGCCTGGTGGTTGGTTAGGCAGGGGAACTCCCTGCATAACAGATACAAAGAACAGCTAATTAGAACCAGGACACACTTGTGCCAAAATACAGGAGTTTTATTGCCCGTGGCGGGAAAGCAGGGGGCAGAGGTTAATTGCCGGAGTCTCCCTCTCAGTGCGGGAGATATGGCATGTCTGCACCCTCTCTATCCCCAATGAACTATTGCAATCTGTTTTCACACTATAACCCCGCTGCATATAAGGGTGTGATTGTATTCCTTTACTTTCTATGGTATGGTCGTGAACATTTCAGTATATACTGATCCATTTCATAAAGGTATGCAAGGAAACAGTCAGAAATGACTTTGGAAATCCAGTGATGTGATCTCTGGCAGCCAACAAACGCATCAAAATATTACATGATACATAATTCTTGGACTTAAATTGAAATGATATTTTTGTCTGCACCTGTACACATATACAGTACATCCCCCTAGTACGCGAGATCCGAGTACGCGAATCCCCTTGTGTGCGAGGACTTGTTTTTAATATGTTCAATAATTTTTAATATATTCCTAACCAGGGTATGTAAGTTACACCCACACGATGCGAGGCGGCAGGGAAAAACTGCCCAAAACCGGAGTTTTCCAGTGCAAACCCCGGAACCCTCATCAACCATTTCTATAACAACATTTGGATTCAAATGAATAATGGTTATTTCAAAAATGCCAAGTTGCTGTACTACAAATATGCCCAAAACAAGACGAGGAATGAAACACACAAACAAGGAGAGGTGAAGGAAATTGCCAAAAATATGAGCACCTCCCCTGACTAACTCACCAGCTGCCTCCCCCTCCACCTCCACAGCCCCACCTGACTCACCCACCTGGCATACCAGCAACCCCGACCATAATAACTGGTGCTGTATTCTGGAAGAAATATAACATTCGACAGGCCATAAATTTCTTCATCAAAGCCTGGAATAATTTGACACTGTCAACCGTTAAACAAGAAGGACAATTTGCTGCCATCAATTCACCGTCACAACAATAACAAGACAATTCACCATCATTAATGACGACAGCTGTGGGTGATGCTAGAATATAATTCAAAGGCGACTACAGTGAGGAAGAAACAAGTTAATTATTGACTAAAAGTGCAAATAATAAATAATATCCAAAGCCCATGCTACTGAACATAGACTTTGATGGATCCCCCTGAAATATAGTTATTAAAGTATTGATTAATTAATAAGTACATTTACAGAATGACGGGGAATCATCCAGGGTGTGAATTGTCCTGACGGGGAATCATCCATGTTTTGACAGGGGAGTGTCTGATAGCGAATTGACTTGACAGCGAATTGTCTTGGAACCAAACACGCATGGTCAGCACTCCTGCCAGAACTCAAGTCTGTTGAGATGGAGTGAGAGCAGCCATCACAATAAATGACTAATGATTGGACTTGTAAATCAGATTTTAAGAAAATGCCAGAAACAGTATCACGACTGAGTGAATGCCCGCCATCTGGCACTCATCACTCGCTTTCTTTCACAACGCTGGCCAGCCGAGGAAGAACAACAGAAAGGGGTTGAGTAGATGATGACATTGATGACACTGGGGACTTTCCTAATGACTCTGACTTTGTGGGGTTTGATAATCTGTTGACAGAAGTAGGTGACCCTGGCACAAGAGGCTGGAGTGGAGACGAGGCCAGTGAGGAGTCAGGGGGTACGTTGCAGTAGCCTCCTTGCACAGCCCTCGAAACAACAGTCACGCCAGACACCTTATTAACTCATTTAAGGTGAGTTCTATATTACTCATGACAATTTTATAACTAATCTTATTATTTTCTGGCACCAATTAGACGTTATTGGTGTGATCCTACTGTACTGTAATGTAAATGTCAGATATTTTCCCTCAAACAGGTCAAAAAGGTCACTGATAGAGGGGAGTGCCGCCCATATGTTAATTTTCCCGTTAGTTTATGTATTCCTAGTACGCGAATTCCTAGTAAGCAAGCACCTATGCTGCCCATATAGGCACGTACTAGGGGGCTGTATTGTACTATATATGAATTAACAGGAATTTAACGTGCAACTTTTCTACAAGCAGTTCAAATTTAGTTACTGTACAATACCATAATACAATGTTGTCACTAAGAGTTCACAGGTGCTCAACTGTTTCACTACCAGTTAAAAATGTTCTTGTATTGTATATCACATCAACATCAAACTGAGGCACACGAATAGCAAGGTATAGGGTTCTATGTCTTACCTGGCAGCATATCCTCTGTTCTTCAGTGTCCTGCGCCGCTGCTTCATCTTCACGATATCCTCCCGGCAAAGCCCTCGTAGCTTCAATTGCCGGTTGAGGTCCCTTACACTGATGCTCACAAGCTCATCGTCACTGATGTCACATGGTGGTGGTGAGAGAGGTGGCTGCAAATTTAACCATAAAAGCAGTACAGTACTTCAGTTTTTTGGTACCATTAACAAAACTATTTTCACCATTAAGCTAAAGCATAAGTTGCAGCTGACATCAGTGCAAGAGTCAACAATTTCTTATTAGCAGTCTGTCAGTTTACACTTATGACAACTTTTATACCATCCTGTATACTAGATTACAATCTGATCTACTTGAGTCCTAATAACCAAGTCAAAGTGCTTTGATTTAATTAAATATGTGAAGGGGCTGAAAGTACACCAATACATCCAAAACATTATATATCTGAATAATTACCATGCCTTAAACTTCAGCATCCCTTCCAGAAGGCATTTCCAACAGACTGGACAGTGCCTTCTTGATTTCCACAACATCAGACCCTCCCATATCCAGAATTCCACTAACCAAAATGTTCTACTAATTATAAA
>JAGKTI010000574.1:61195-78660 GCA_018397915.1 Birgus latro | reverse complement strand
TCAACAACACAGTATCATCTGCAAACAACAGTACAGGGAGTGTCCAAACACTGCCCTCTCTCACTAGGGCCACTCCAACATCCACTGCCCGACCTTGTATCTCTTTTATAACCCCATCCATATACAGATTGAACTGAATCTTTATGCTGAATAATTGAATTTAAAAAGTGGCTTTGCATATAAAAGTACTGTAGTACTCAATGCTAATAACTACAAGTAAATTCACCCCACAACGTACAATATGTCACCCTTATTTTTGCTGCTAGGGAAGCAGAGGTAGAGCTACTACAAATACTCTACCAGATGGACCTACTATATAAAGTTGTACTCTGTTTCTTTTTAGAAACCAAGTTGAAACTGAACTCATTAAAATGGTACTTTCTTTTCTCAACTAATGACTTATGAGATTTCAGAATACAGAAATACTAAACAGAAGAGAAAGAAATCAACTCTGCATCATGGTTGGTGGTGCACCAACAGCACAAGAAGCACATTCCCCATAAAAAAGTAAAATGTATATTAGACTTTACACCTGAAAATGTTAAGAAGCTTAATTACAAACAGCAATGACTACAATATTCAACAAAGCAAGATCTACAGTATTGTAAAACTACTACCACGAATGCATATACAGGTTCAGAGCATCCCAGTAAAAATGTAAATACATCAGGTTATTCTCAAGCAAATTTTTAAAAACCAAATGCTTTACCAGCTTTAGACATATGTTGATATATACTTTTACAATCAATATTAGCTTAGAAATAACTTCCTAAAATTTCTCACACAATTTCCAGGACACCCTGTAAGAAGACACTACCACATCTGTATGGCTGACCATTACACACACACACACACACACACACACACACACACACACACACACACACACACACACACACACACACACACACACACACACGGCAAGGTTAGAAATCAGTGATTACTTGAGGGTACTTGAACCAGATATTGGTAGAGACCAAGTTAAGAGAGGATATTGATATCCATATGGGAGATGGTAAATACAAACTGTGGAGAAGAGACAGAAAAGAAAAAAAGGGAGGAGTGATGACAGCAGTGAGGAACAACATCAATGTGGATACTGTGGAAATCGGAGAGAGTAGGGGTGAAGTGATAAATATGAAATTAGAAACTGGAGACAAGAGCATGGAATGATGATGAACACCAGGAGATGCTAGTTATCTACAGAAAGTGATTCAGAAAAGCAACAACATAATTCTGATGGGTGATTTTAATTGTAAAGCAGTGAACTGGAAGGAATGGGACTCAGGAGGCAATGAAGATTCATCAGGCACTATATTGTTACATATAGCAATGAACAATGCAAAGACCAAATGGGTCAAAGAAGAGACAAGATTCTGAGGAGATGACACACCAGCAAGACTAGATTTACTGCTAGCCAAAGAACCTGATGTAACTGAATCTTTGAAATATCTGCATCCTATAGGAAAAGGTGATCATGTGCTCATTGAGTTCCAGATGATAAAAGGGAATGTGGTGCCTAGAGATGAGCTTTATAGGCAGGGAAGATACAGATTTGGGAATGCAAACTTTACAGGATTGAGGAAATTTTTTGAAAATGCAGACTGGAGAAAATTCTGAGAAACAAGAGAGATGCAGAGGAAGTGGGATATCTTTCTAGACTTCTGTATCTCAAGAGTGGAAAAATATGTTCCAAGAGTAAGTGGGAGAGAAAACAGGAAGGAATGGTTTAACAGGTGTATGATAGCAAAATAAAGAAAGGGACAAGGCATGGAACAAATGGAGAAAGAGAGATAATAATAGAACAAAGGAAAAATATAGAAGAATTAGAAATGAATATACAAGAATACATAGAGAGGAAGAAAGGAACTTTGAAAAAGGTATAATTGACAAAGGTAAGGAAAAAACCAAATTGTTTTATAGATCTGTTAATGGGAACTTGAAACAAAAGGAAGGAATCACCAAACTGAAAGTAGACGGAGAGGTCTATAAAGATGCGGCAATGCAAGCTGAAATAATGAACAAATGTTTCCAATCGGTTTTCACTAAAGAAAGGGATTTTGTGGAGTGGGAAGGAGTGACCAGAAATGCAGTGATAAAAGATAATAAAAGTGGATGTGCAGGAAGTGTTTAAATTACTGGAAACTCAAGATGTAAGGAAAGCCCCAGGAGTGGAAGGAATCTCTACTTGGGTACCGAAAGATTGCAGAGAAAAACTGGTGGATAAGATTCACAGTTTAACTGTGTGTTCTCTGGAGAAATGAAGGGGGCCAATGTGGTATCAATTTATAAAGGAGGAAAAAAGAAAGGACCTCTGAATAACAGACCAGTGTCCCTGACCAACATAGTTTCAAAATTGTGCAAGAGAATCTGAAAGACAGATGGATAAAATATTTGGAGGAGATGAACATTTTGGCTGAAAGAGTCAGTTTGGATTCAGAAGTGGAAGGTCGTGTGTTTCCAACTTGTTGAGCTTTTACTCAAGAGCGACTGACGTGCTACAGAAGAGAGACAGTGGGGTGGATTGTGTATACTGTATTTAGATTTGGAGAAAGCCCTTGACAAGGTATCCCACAAGTGGCTAATGTGGAAATCGGAGAACATAGGACAACTGAATGGAAACCTCCTGGAGTGGATGAGACTTCTTGAGAGACAGACAAATGAAGACAGTAATAAAGGACAAGATGTCAGAATAGAGGGAAGTAACAAGTGGAGTCCCACAGGGCTCAGTGTTAGTGCCAGTAATGTTCCTGATTTACGTAAATGATATGGTAGATGGAATGAAAAGTTATGCAAGTCTGTTTGCTGATGGTGCAAAGATCTTGAGGAGAGTAGAAGTTGAGGAAGACTGTAAAATGCTGCAGAAAGACCTGGATGGGAGTCGTGATTGGAGCCAGATGTGGGAAATGAAATTCATCATCATCATCCGTACTTCCTTTCCCACCCTAGGGCAGGATGAGGAGTAGCAATGTCCAGACAGCCCAAATTTGCCCAATCCAATGCCACGCTTCCACTCACTCATCATTCAAGCCCCCCAAAATCCTGGCTTTATCGGATACGCCAAAAACATTCACCACGTTTTGTGGCTTCAATCCAGACACTGCCACGTTAAAAAGGGGTGCCAAAATCCCTGATCATGCACTTCTTCTCACAACATTCTTCCAGCCAGCTCGATCTCTTGTCAGTTCCCTAGCCTCACCGACTTCCAAACCTCTCTTCCTCACACACTCATCCACCACATCTCTCCACTTTCTGCTTGGCCTACCTCGCCTCCTCCCTCCTTCAAATTCACTCAGATATACCTTTTTCGCCACTCTATTGTTATCCATTCTCTCCACATGACCATACCATCGCAGTACACTCTCTTCAATTCTGGTGTCCACCAACTTCCTCGCTCCACATCTTTCACAAATCACATTATTTCGTATCCTATCCACCCTCTGTACTCCACAAACATTTCTCAGCAGTCTCATCTCCACTGCTCTTACTCTTGACTTTTCATTTTCATGCCACACCATAGTCTCACATCGATATGTTAAAGTTGGCACTAACACTCCTTCATGTAAGCCTCGTGCAGCTGCAACACTTAATTAAGCCTCTGTTTCTTATCAAGAATGGAAATGGTAAAAGTACAAAGAGGCCATCACTGAATTATTTGATGGGTAATGAATCATCACAAAAGCTAGAGATAAGAAAGATTTGGGAATGCTGGTCCAGGATAGTCTGTTACCCGAAAAAACACACTGACAAGATAGTTAGAGAGACGTACAATCTCCTAACATAAGAGTGGCATTTCATTACATGGATAAGGAGATGATGAAAAAATTGATAGAGGCCATGATCTGCCCCAGGCTGGAATATGTGGCAGTAGTGTGGTCCCCACACAAAAAGAAAGATATAAACGAGATTGAGAGAATACAAAGAACAGCAACCAAGATGGTCCCCAGCCTGGCAGTCTGTTGTAAAGAGAGAGGCCGGAAAACCTGGATCTGCCTTCTTTAGAAGAAAAGGGAGAGAAGGGTGACATGATTGCAGAGTTTAGGGCCATGATGGGAGAAGACAAAATTGATAGAAAAGATCTGTTTGTATGAGATGGAAGAGTAACGAGAGGACACAGAATGAAACTGAAAAAGAAAAGTTGCTTGAAGGATATCAAGAAATATAGTTTTCCATATAGATGCATAGACCTGTGGAACAGCCTGGACAAAGAGATCATCCAGTCTAAAAAACTTAAGCGAGTTCAAAGCAAAATTTGACTTACTGAGAAAAAGAGATGAGACCCTCATGAGCATAGCTTATTTCATGTAAATCACAACTAGGTAAATACACACACACACACACACACACACACACACACACACACACACACACACACACACGCTCAGGTTGCGAAAAGTTTCACTGACGAAGTGGGTGGTTACTGTCCCCCTTGAGCAAGGGGATGGGTGTGTGCGTATGTGAAGGTCACAGCCTTGCCCATAGATCGGGCTATATGAGCTCTCAGCTCCCTTCCGAGAGGGTAAAAGCTGACTATTACTACCATCAAGTGATCCTGACCGACCCGGTGAGTTACACGCACAAAGGATGTCCCAGGACTTGACACACTAACTCCAGGAAGTGATTCTTGGCCATTATAATTCTGAGCAAGAAATGCTGCATCAATATTGGTTCAAAATCCAACCATTATGATGCTACATGTACTGATGTCATGAGTGAATTCTAAAGAAGATCATTTTTGCCCATAAGGTCATTAGTAACTGTTGCTCCATAACAGTTGATAATCAGACCTTCTTTTACTCAAATTAGTCCATGAATCACCTCCTGAAGTTAGTGTGATAATGCCCTTTTATAATGTAACTTTAGTATGTTCAGTACAGCAGACTTACTTCATATTTCACAAGAAACAATCACAGGCATACCTGTACACTACAGTACATATTTATAAACAACATCCTTTCACTTTATAACTACTAATATCCAAAAAATTACAATAATTTAAAACAAAATATAGTACAGTAAAGAAATACTGTATGCAGAAAAATATAGTGCTGTAGAGAAATATGCAGAACCTTAAAAAAAGCAAGAATTAAATGCAGTGAAATTATTAGGACTGGCCAGAACTGGACACCTAGTAAGAGCAATGTTTTTTGCCTTTTAAAAAATAGGGAGAAGAGTTATTACCAAAATTAAGTTATTATATGAAGATAAAATAACTGCAAGCAAATATCTTTCAGTTACTATAATGTGGTGCAGATGGGAACATAATCAGCGTGATGCATACCCAGGCCTCGTCTCTATGTGGGGTACGCAGAGCAGAGCCAGCCAGGGGGGCGCTCTGTCACATCACACCACAGTCGCCAAGGATAACATAATGGAGAAAAAGAGAACATCATTCTATACCTGCTAAGTCTACTCACATAATTACACAAAGAATTCAGTGTACATATTTGTGTTTGTGTACCAGTTAGTTATTAGATTTCTGTATCATCCAAGAAATAGCACCAGGAGAGTGCAAGGACAAAATTAATAGATATGGTGCAATACCAATCACAAGGTAACTACAGTGCTCTCGCATATCCTGTGAATTTAATGCTAATGAACTCGATAAAGTTGAATAACGCTCATCATTTTCATAAGCAGCAATGCCTGTCTTGTGTAATCTCTGTACAAAATTACACATCAAAATACCATTTTGATTAGCTTTTTCATATTTCTGGTGTGACTGCTGCCATAAGACTTCTTGTACAGCTGCCAAACACTAACCTAACTGGGAGTAATATTTAAGTACCATGAGAAAAACAAAATCATCTTTGATAACAGTTAACTGTTATGGAGACTTCATCAATCAAATATTCTTCAACAGCTTCCATTTTTCTCCTATTATAAGCTGGAATAATGTTTTGTATTTCAACTGGATATGGAATGGATATGGAAGTTTTGTAGATTGGCTTGGGAAGAGGGAAGGGTTCCAGAGGACTGGAAATCAGGTATAATTGTTCCCTTAAACAAAGGAAAAGGGGAGAGAGAAGTATGTGGTAACCATAGGGGTATTTGCCTTCTTAGTGTGACTGGAAAAATATATGGTGAATACTTATTGATAGGGTTAGGCATATAACAGAGGAGCTAGATGGAGAAGAACAAGGGGGATTTAGCAATGGAAAAGGGTGTGTAGATCAGATATTTGTTCTAAGATGTTTAGTGGAGAACTATCTAGAGAAGGGAAAGAAAGTGTATGCTGCCTTCATGGACTTGGAGAAAGCTTATGAAAGAATAGATAGGCAAGATATGTGGAAAGTATTAAGAATATATAGAGCGGAGGGGAAATTGTTGAGTGCTGTGAAGAGTACGTATGAAGGAGCTAGGGCTACTGTGCGAGTGGATGGTGAGCTGAGTGAGTTCTTTGATCTGAATGTGGGACTGAAACAGGGTTGTGTGATGTCTCCATGGCTGCTTAATATATACATAGATGGGGCTGTAAAGGAGGTGCAAGGTAGAGCAGTGGATGTAGGGGTGACTCTAATGAATGAGGGTGAGATGTGGAAGATTCTGGTATTGTTGTTTGCTAATGATACAGTATTGTTAAGTGAAGATGAATGGGAGTTGCAAGGTTTGGTGAATGAGTCTGGGACTGTAAGAAGAGGAATCTGAAATTCAATGTAAATAAGAGTAAAGTTTAACAGAATGCACAGTGAGGTTGGATGGTGAGGATATGAAGAATGTGAGTGCATTCAAATACTTGGGTAGTGTGATGAGTAAGGATGGAAGTTTTGGGGATGAAATACTTGAAAGGGTACAGCAGGGAAGGAAGGTTGCTGGTTCACTGAAAGCGGTGATGAGAAATAGGGAGGTAAGTATGTAAGTCAAGAAGTCACTGCATGACAGTATTGCGACGTATGGAAGCGAGGCGTGGACCTTGCTAGAGGCTAACAAGTCAAGAGTGAGAGCAGTGGAAATAAGTTACTTGAGAGGAGCATGTGGAGTGACATGGAGGGACAGGTTGACGAATGAAGAAGTGAAGGAACATTGTGGGGTGGGTGTGGATGTGGTTGAGAAGATTAGAAGAAATACACTGAGGTGGTTTGGACATGTGGAGAGAATGGAGAATGAAAGACTGACCAAGAGAGTGTGTGTAGGTGAGGCGGAGGGAGGGAGAGGGAGGGGAAGATCGAGGATGAGGTAGAGGGATGGAGTTGAGAGGTATATGAGGGAGGGGGAAGTGAGCTGGGGGGAGGGCAGGCAAATGGTGGGTGACAGAGCGACTTGGAGGTGTTTTGTCTGCGTCCACCCTTTGCGGGATTAGGGCATCGGGCTATAGATGGATAGATTTCAATTAGATGATTTATGCTAACACTGACCAGATACAGCTGAAAGAAACTGGTTTATTGTTGACTGCCTGATACCATATACTATATTCTACTAACAGCATGAATTTACCTGGGGGAGGAGTTGGGAATACGGTACCTATTGCAAGTGAAATTCACGAGAGCACTGTAATTAACGGACAATGTTTGTTAATGGACTTCATATTTACCATTATGAGATTATGATACTGCAGTTACAATTAATGAGTACTTGAATGTTTACAGTGCATTGTGCAAACAGTATAATTCTTATTCACCTGCATACACAGGTAAAATACAGCCATTTGCAAAACTTTGCATCTCTGAAGATGAAAGAAAAAAAAATCTTTTTGATATAACAAATTTATCATCCTGATATATACTGGTACCTACAATACTTTTAGTCAGTCACTGTAATGCAATAAACTAAACAACATACCAATAATAAATTTTACTTTTAAATATTTCCTTATGCCTGACAACTGAAAACCTGAAGTAAAGCTAAAATATAAAAAGCTGGTAGTTGTGAAAGTATTTACAGAAGATCATGTCCACAACAAACATTTTATGGAAAATAAACACAATCAGAAAAATGTTCTGCCGTATCTCATGACTAGAACTATACAATAGTCAAGACATGTGACTTCTATTAAGAAACGGTACTGTTGAACCTTACAATACCCGTAACCAAAATTATATAAATATTCCAAATCCTGTTTAAATAGGGGGAGTGTGGGGAGCTGTTTGGTGCGAAAGTATTCATAGTGCTTGTGGGGGTGTTACACCTGTCACATACCCATGTTCTTTAGTGTTGTCTGGTACTTGTAGCTGTAGTGCATGTAGTATGAATCCATTCTCTGCATGCACATTCACTTAGCGGTTGTGATGTGCACGGAGCAATCCAGGTAAGTGTATCATGTTTGAGGCCCAAGATTGCTTTCAATGTCTCCAGCAAGTGTGGGGAGGGTGGAAATGACTGCCAGAGCGCCATTTCTCTCTGTACACAAAAAGCAGTGTAGGGAGCAGCTATGTGCTGTATATAATGTGTGCTGTGTGCATGTGCACTGTGCATTCATGGACAGTATATATGTATGTCACATGCACATGTGTTGTGCAAATGTGTGTGTTGCATGTATGTGTGTTGTATGTATGAATGTAGTGCATATTATATTTGTGCATTGGCAAGGTATTTAGGGTACTTTTTCCGAAAAAAATAAATATATAAAGAGAAAATTTGTGACTTTACTGAAGCACCCTGAAGGGGGAAGGATTTCATAATGACTTTTCTGTTCTTCTACAGCACAGTTTTTGTCAAAGCAGTACCTTGTCAACAGCAAGTAGGTACATTACTCAAGGCCCCAATGTAGTAAATTACACTTGTCGAGATGCAACTTTTTTCATTTTTGTGGCTAGTTATGGTATTAATATACAGTCATCCCTCATTTTTCAGTTTTGCTTTTGCTGGATCCATTTTTTTGCAGGGTACCCCATGGAATTTACAAGAGTGACTGTAGTTTTTTGCAGGGTTTGGTAAGTACTCAAAAAGGCCACAGCTGATTCTCAACATATCAAGTAATGTGTTTTCCTCTGCATGGCTTACTTTCCATCCACCTACCCAGTCAGTTTCCTATCATCCCCCATCGCCCCTTCCCATACCTCTACCACAGCTGCACCACTCTCATTTTGAAGGAAGGTTCTGGACACACATGGAAGCTGCAAATTTTCCCCAGCAAGGTTGGCTTTCCACCTCCTCCCTCAGCCAGCCACCCTTCTGCACATTTATCCCCCACACCCTATCCCCCTTTCCTGCACCATCCTTTACATCTCCTTTTTGCATCTCATTGCAGAATGACAGTGCATGTGTCTTGTCTACAAAATGTTTCTCACAAATCTCTCCAACCACCATTACCTGTCCTCACCCACTCTCACCGCCAAACAGAGAACTTCTCAACTCAACTCCAGAAAACCTTACTCTGGCACCACATGGTACTCCTACTGTGTAGTGTTGAACTAGGCTGAGTAAATGCATATCACAGGCACTCCTAAATGCTGGGCGAAGGTAATATCCTCTAAACAAAGGTGCAAGTGATGGATGAGCTGTTGCTGTTGTTGTTTAGCCCCAGTGTGTCTGGCTAAGCAATCCCACTGACCACTGGCAAGCAACTGCTTCTGTGGGGCTTCCCTACAAGTACAATACAGTGCATACAACTTGTAGAGATCAGCACCTCACCAGGGACAGACCAGGTTCCTTCCCACAGTGAGGTGTAGGGAAATATGAGGTGGTTTGGTTCCCAGGTAGGCACTGCAGCTGCTTCACCCAGGGTGCACAGTGCCACCAAGTGTAAGCCCTGTGTCATTTAAAGGGAATGCTGTATATCAAAGCTGCCGTGTGGCACATAAGAAAAACAAGAAGGCTATATGAGATGAGGTGCATGCTAGTGCCCCATCATGCTGTGCTAAAAATGTTACAGTGATGAGAAACCCGGTCAAGATGCAGATGGAGAAAGCATTGTATCTTTAGAGGGAGGACCAGACATGTAAAGGAGCTGCCATAGATCTGAACATCATGCAGGGGAGAGCTGAGGCTCTGCATGAACACTTAAAGTCTCCAGCCCCAGACCTTAATGCTCCCAGCACCAACACAGCCCCCAGCCCTGTATTCCATGCTGGCAAGGGCTGGTTTCAGAGGTTCAAGAAGTGGTTCTCCCTCATGAGCACCAAGCTGATGGTATGCTGACCACATGGCAACAACACAATTTCCTGATTATATGGGAAGGGGTATGGGGTACAGTGGGTATGGAACATGGACCAGAAAGGACTATTCTAGAAAACAATGCCACAGAGAACATTCATTGTGCAGGAGGAACCCAAGAAACCAGAATTTAAGACTGTAAGGGACCACTGAACCCTGCTGCTGCAGAGAAATGCAACAGGGCACATGATAAAGTCTGGCTTCATAAACATGTCTAACAACCTCAGAGCACTGCTGTTCTGCAAACTGGATGTTCAATTAGAGTGCATGGACCACCAACATTTCCTCGCATGGTTTCACCTTGGCTTTGTGCTTGAAGTGGAGCAATACCTGCAGAGGTTGGTGAATTAGTGTAAGGTCTTGCTGATCTTGGACAATACACCAAGACACCCAGGGTCACTGATGTTCATAACCAAGAAGGTGAAGGTGGTGCTTCTGCTTCCAATTACCACAGCACTCATCCACCTGATGGACCAGGGCATGTTACATGTATTTAACCCGTCCAGTCCCGACCGATTTTTTACCCAACACACCCTCAGAACCCGACCAATTTTCAACTTTATTTTTTATTTTTGGCTCAAACTTCTGCTTTTGGTGAGAAACATCGAAAATTCATAGAGAAATCACCCTCCTGAGCTTATCCAGGTGCCAGTCAGCCTTACGTTTCCCTTCTTTCTCAGGGTACCTGGTTAAAGAAAACGAACTATGGACGGGTTAACAAATTCAAGCCACTTTAAATTACGTATTTAGTTACTTATTTGGTAAGAATTTATGTGTAGTACAAGTCTATATTGGTTTTCACACAATAATATAGGCGATAAAAGCATTGTTCACTCACACAAAACCCCAGCATATGGCACCTTGGGCAGGCTGAGATGTGGGCATCATCCAGCCCTCTCAAGTTATCCAGAAGAGGCTGGATGACTCTGTTGCTGATGCCTGACCAGGATGTAACACAGCACCCCATACTATTAAGCACATCATGGAAGACTGCATTGCACACAATCACCTATGCCAACAACACAACATACACTCCTTGAGAGCTCTGTGGGAAAGCCCGGTCTCGGCCATGGCCTTCCTTAGGGACTCAGGGCTGTTCAGCCAGACTGCCTAGGGAACAACTACTACTACTACTACATTACCACCTCATCACTTCTGTTTGTTTCTCAATCCAGCTTCTTTGTTTCTTTGTCCTCCACCTCAGGAATCACTTTCACTGTGAATTTCGTCATTGGAGAGACCGTGGGGCGACATATCTTCACTGGCCAGGTTACTGCTAACAGGTGAATTGTCGAGTGTGGGGGGAGAAGGGGGAGAGAGGGGGTCAGGTGGTGCCAGGCAGTATCCCCACTTGACAGCAGGTAGAGGAAGGTCTCCCACATATGCCTACCAAAAATCACCTGCGAATCTTGACAAATGTGCAAACGACCGGCCTTGCAACTGACTGACGTACGATGCACGTCGGTGGGTATGTCCGCAGAAAAAAGTAGTGACCTGCATCATACGTCGGAGAGACTCGGCGGGTTAAGGCCTACATCACCAAGATCTCAAAGGCTTATCACCATTCAACCTTGGATAATGATCTGAGAGTGATGAGATACCGGAGGCGACTCATCAATGCGAACTGCTTGACTGTGGAGGAGGAAACACTACTGGCCACGAAAAGCAAAACTGTATGCTTGGTGGAAGCCACTGTAGCCCAAATATGGTTGTGGCTTCACCAGTTTCTTACTCAACAATATCACTTCTGACAGTGAAGAGAACAGTGCCTCTGGCATGAGATAATGAAAATGATGACTTCAGGGACATGCAAGAATGCAAGTTCAGGAGATTGCCAGAGGCCTGACCAACAACAATTTGGTGGACTGTTCAACTGACTGAAGCTGCCAAAGATGAAACTAAAGGGCAAAGCAGAGAGTGAAAGGAAAGCAAAACCATGGCTAAGGCTAAGGTCAATCAAGGAGTTGGTCTATGACATGGATCCCTCCATGGCATGGGCCCTGAAAATAAATGTATGTGCTGGGCAAAGAAGCAGTGTCCTCCTGCAGCTACGAGGAGGAGCAGTGCCCTACTGCAACATCATGGAGGATATGAAATGGAAACTATTTTCAGTTACCATGTTCTCTGGCAGAGCTGAGAAAACCTGAAGGCCCAAGACAGCTTCTTCTTTCTCCACCTAAGTAAGCCATATTTTGTCTCACTCCAGATACCTCATGCCATATACCCATTCTCCAACTGCATTCTGCTTGTGCAACAAGGGGGATGATGATCCACCCCTACTAAATGGAGGTGATATGGACGAGACAGAGGTCTTGTAACTTAAGGCCATCATACCATGCACTTATGGTTTATTGCTCATCACCAGCAACTTTATAGCTAATCATTATCATCATCTACCTCATCGTACTCATCGTTACTGCAGCCATCCACCAAGTTGGTCATACTCTTGCAGAACAGCTCAGGGGGTAAACATAAGTACCCATGTATATTTCACTTAAATTTTTCTGTACAGTACGCTGCATGTATTGATGTATTCCATCTATATTCAAGCTATGTACAGTAAAACGTCACTATAATGGACAAATTGGGGCCCAATCCCCCAAAGGCAAAATTCCAATAAAAGCAACATCCAAGCTTCCCCCTGCTAACCCAGAATTTTTTCGATATATCAGACATTAGTCTGAATCACACCAATGGTTTTTAAACTGTTTTTACTACCATTGCAGCACTGTACTGTACTATACATTCACTACAATTATCAAATTATATATACAGTAATATATAATAATACTGTACTGTACACTAATAAACAAGTCTTTTATGTACCTTATTGTGGTGAACACAGCTGAAGTGGTCAAACAGTCTGGACTGCTTCTGGCTTTACCGGACTTTTTCCGATATATGAGAACTTAGTCTGGTAGCTCCTTGATTCCAATAAAAGCGAATTCCGGTCTATTGAAGTCCGTTATATCAAGGTTTTACTGAATACTACTTTGTTGCTAAACCATCTCAAAAGATATTTTGAGTATATTCTGGTATCTGCTGATGTTGTGTGGCACTGGAAAGGGATTTGTACACCATCCTGTAGCAAAGATACAGCCCAGTGCTGCCTTAGTTGGCCCATAGTTGAAGTCATTCATGTGATACTGGTGTATCTTACTTAAGTAATGTTAATACAGTATATATACAGATAAGCCATCTCAAAATACACTTTAAATGAGCAGAATCGGACATCTGTTAGTGTTTTGCGGCACCACAAGGCATCTGTGGGCAATCCTGTGGTAAATTTATGGTCCAGTAGGAGCTCTGTAACTCCATAGGATATCAGTCACACACTTTCACAGAAATTACCATAATTTCTTGAGGGTGTCCATTAAGCTCCCCATGAAAAATGCAGGATGACTGTAGTTCAATCTACTGATTTCTTTGCAGGTAATATTCATTTGTTTCAATAAATTCTGTTACTGAAACTGGCTATTTTTTATTCTGATTTTGGCACTGAAAAACTGGCACGCAGTTTCTTCTTTAAACGAATTGTTATGGTGGTAAAGTAACAAAATACTTACAATTTATTCATGCTTGCTGTCATTTTGAAAATTTTGTCGCCATGCCAAACACATCTGTGATTCTGGCATTCCACAAGTTATTTATTTGTTTGCTTATTTTTTTGTGTGTGTGCATCAGACAGAGTTCAGCAATATACTGTAGTTTAAAAGATATGAAATTGGAATTATCTGAGAAAACATCACCAGGGCCAGTGTGGGGTGAAAGTACCTCAGGCCTGCACTTGCAGCAAAAGGGATAATACATAACATCCCAAATAATTTTTCAGCAGAAATACAACTCCATCCAGAAATTCACACCATACTACATCCAAGGTGGAAGGTACAAGCTTCATTCTAACCTTTATGGAGGATGACAAGTTACTTCCAGAACTTATCATCGCGCTATGAGAAGTTAGTGCCCTAGCAGCTTCACTCATGCATCAGTTAATAAACAAAGATGAGAAGAATATTTATATAGATACTGAGGAATGATACTCTCAGTTAATGAAGGAAATATGATGGTATTCTGCTTTTATCCTTAAAAGAGAAAAAAAAAATACACAGAATACACAAATAACAGAAACTACCAGTATGGATAAATCTGGATATGAATCAATAAGTGAACCACAGGCTAAATACAATGCCTCCTAACCAAAATAAATGCACATGTTTCAGTTACAAGCTGAGGGTAAGGGAAGCTTCACAACTGAACACACACACACACATACAAATATATTTCTGTAGAAGACTCTTCATGTAGAATACAACTGATGATATATTACTTCAACATGAAGGAACACAGAGAGTGCAACAATCACAGCCTACAATCAGTTTAAGGCTTAAACTCTGACACTGACACTGACCTTGACCTTTGACTTATTGCTGTCAAAACTGCACCCTCAACTCATCCACCAAATTTGGTCCAAATTGTATTAAAATTGTGTACACCGTATTTGTCCTGAGACCTTCACCTTTTACTTATTCTTATGAAAAAAAATCAGTTCATCCACTTCTAACCTTAAACCCTTCCACCATATCTGGTCCTAACCAAATCAAAGCTGAGTTAATGGGGCAAAATTTGAGCCTGCTTTGTGACATTTAATGTTTACCTTTGATCAATTCTCCTCCAGACTGAATCATTTCGTCCCTTAACCCTTCCACTAAGTCCGGTAAAAATCAGTAACAGATGAAAACTCAGTGAATTACCCTTATCACTGACTTATGATCTATGACTTGTTTTGGCTAAAAGTCAATCACCTGTTCCTCTGATGGTCCTCACTAATTACGCCAAATTTGGTATAATCCCACCCAATATATTTCTCATAACTTTGCTTACAAAATGACAGGCAGACAAACAAACCAAACCAAGCACATAACTCCCTCATGCTTTCACACACCTATGTAATTAACATTTACATTCTAGCCACTATTCTTGTAGTTTAGTGCTTGAGCAAGAGTTCTACCAGGTTGTATATTTCATGTGGTTTAAACATCCATATTGTTTACAAGCAACTGGCCATTTTGTTTATCCTCAAAGTAGTATACAGCAGTTGCTCATGAATACTGATTTGAGATAGTCTACCTCAGATACTGCCAGGGTCTGGGGATCACCAGCATGTGATCAACTCGTAACTCACATATTCTTACTGAATCATATCTTCCCTCATTATATTCTGTTACTGGCTTTTCACCCTTTTAACTTCTTCTTCACTGCAGCAGGATGTCAGCATATTATATCCAACATTAATCAGCAGTATGAATTTTCAGTATCTATGAAAATATCATTCTCATTTTATTTCTGTTGTCATTAAATGAAAACTGTTCTGGTCTTAGCTCCTCTCTTTGTGACGGGCAGTTCTGGGTAGTAACCTGTTGTCTGAGAAGGGTGGAATGAGGCTTGTGGTTTCCACCTTTGGTGCAGTACAAAATTCTGAATGGGACTGTGCATTTGCAAAATTATGAACAATTGTTACAAACGTGTAGCTGATGTCACAAAGTCCCTGAATAATTTCCAATGAATACCATCCAAACAATGCAGTAGTAATAAACATGCAAACTTACTTTTTTTTTTAAAGGGTGAGCAGTGTTGGGTGAGCAGTGTTGGTTAATTGTCTCAATTAACAAACAGCAATCTAAAGTTGCCCATGTCTGGATACTTGGTAAGTGGTTCATTAATAGCATTAAGTTTGGTATTGTGAAGTAAAACAGTACATTTCAATGACTCCAGAAAATAACTTAAAGCTTCTGTAGCAAGAAAATGGGGTTAAAAATTAAATCAGACAGTTCCTTCTCTGTTCCATATGATGAAAAGTAAGCACAGATTCAGAGGATACTGCTTGCATCTGCCAGGCAACAAGAGGTAGTAGACAAAATTAGTATTTTTTTATGTGCTAAAGTTCCCCCAAGAATAGTCTACATTCTCAATAATGAACCCATCATAAATGGCTATCTTTTCCCCTGAGAAATATAAGCTATTTGTGTCAGTATCTACAATTAAAAGTTTCATGTATGATATGTAGCTTCATTCACACCATTTACAGGACAAGAGATTTAGGTCAAAATGATATTTACAAAATACTGTAGTCTTTAACATTTTCTGTGATGCAAGATGATTCAGTCAAACTATTCTGATAAATTATGTTAAATTCATGTATCAGAACATACTGATCAAAATCTTCATTATATATTTCACTATTCTCAACAGGACAAAAATAAGCAAGATATTTCACTAACCATATTTGATGCTCAGGAATTGCTGGTTTGTTGGTACACTAAACGTCTAGAAGCTTTGTATTAACAGATCAAAGCTGGATCTGTAACATAAAAAAACCCTGTAAATCCTAACACAAGTAACAATGAAATATTATTGGCCAGTTTTATGTGCACTCTACAGGTTACAAAGGTAAAGATATGCATGCACTTACTTTCCATAAAGAATTAAAAGTCTGTGAACAAAGTGTATCAAAATAAGTACAGGTTGAAGTTCAATTCAGGAATGGCACTTTGCCATTAAATCAGATATTCCATTAACTTCAATTGAATACAGTAAAAATACTTCACAGTGCCAAATTGATCATGGGAAACCCCATGTTACTTCAATTTTGTTCTAAATCATGGTATACATTTACTGTACTTGAAAAATAATGATTACGCTTTATATTCCCTATATTTTCCTACAAAACATTCAAATATCTCCAAGACATCTTGGCAGAACCTCAAATGTCCAAGAACACACTAAGACCAACTACAAGATGAAGTAGCACAGCTAAATTTACATGGATTTCCACTGTATTTCTCAGAGACTGACCCAGATGACTTTTCTCTTACAGCTGGTGGGTTACCATTCCTAACCATCAGTTTTGCCTCTCAAAATGCAACTTCTAGCAATATTTCCTGCTCCACCATTACCACCCACACACACACCACAAACCCCACTATCCCAGCTTGAATTTTCACTCACCTGCCTGATCAGAATGGTGTATCAATAGTAATTTGGAACAACAGTATATAATTTGGAGGATACTAAAGCAATAAGAGATTTGTATTATGTTAAAAACAAAAACAATGAAGCCATTAAATGTGTGTGTGTGTGTGTGTGTGTGTGTGTGTGTGTGTGTGTGTGTGTAATTCACCGGGTCGGTCAGGATCACTTGATGGTCGTGATCATCAGCTTTTACCCTCCCGGAAGGGAGCTGAGAGCTCATATAGTCCAATCTAAGGGCAAGGCTGTGACCTTCACACATGCACACACCCATCCCCTTGCTCAAGGGGGACAGTAACCATCCACTTCGTCAGTGAAACTTTCGCAACCTGAGTGAGGCGCGAACT
>JAGKTI010000574.1:43894-57597 GCA_018397915.1 Birgus latro | reverse complement strand
ATATATATATATATATATATATATATATATATATACAGTAGGCGCGGAAAGTGTTGACGCCATCTTAAAAAAAGAAAACATTCTTGTGGTTAGCAAGGAGAAACAAATAAATTAACACTCACCATTGAATTTAGTATTTACTGGCATTCCCCTTCACCTTTATTATCTTCTTAAGGCGTCTGGGGAGACTGATGGCGTAGTTTTGCAGAACAGACGGACTAAAACTGCTCCATAGCTGCAGCCTCAAGTTTAGGCAAAGATGATGTGTCCATACTACGCAGCTGCCGCTTCATGTGCGCCCATAAATTCTCAATGGGATTGATATCTGGGCTGTTTCCGGGCCAATCTCGAATAAAGGGAACCTCACAGTCTGTTAGCCACTGTTTCACTGACTTTGCAACATGTGCAGGGGCAGAATCTTGCATAAATACTCTTGCCTTGGTTTTATCAAAAGAGTCACTTAAAACATCACATAAGAGCTCCAAATAATTGTTCTGGTTCACTTTTTCATTTGCAGGTAGAATTACCAACCTACCAACACCATAATATGTAAAGCAGCCCCAAGCCATGAGTGAGGCTGGGTATTTAACAAACTTGGAAGTGTACTTAGGATCCAGGGGGTCACTGCCTGGTTTGCGGTACACTCGTGATGAAGGGGTACCAGTGACAGTAAATGTTGACTCATCACTCCAAAGCACAGTTTTCCATTGCTCCTCACTCCAGGCAAGATATTTCTTACAAAAATTTACTCTCTTTTTCTTCTGAAGTGCAGTTAGCAGTGGTTTTTTACGAGCACAAAAACTCCTGTAGCCCAGATCGTCATGCAACAGCTGCTGCACACTTCTGACAGACACATCTGCCAGCAACTGTGGGTTCTTTTCTTTTAAATCCCGTGCTGTTAGCCTTGGATCCTTGCTAACTTGCCTTGAGATCAGCTGACGGGTCCTGAAGGTTGTCTTACGAGGTCTCCCAGGCTTGGGAAGTGGAGTGGGAGGAATGGCCTCCCCACTGTCCTTGAACCGCTTCACCAGTCTCTGCACTGTCCTCAGTCTAACACCATCTGATTTGCAATAAATGGGAGTTTGTGGCCAGCTTTGTATAAAGTAATCACTTCCACACGTTTGTCCTTGCTTGTGGTTACTTTAGGCATGATGAGAATGTGGTAGGTAACCAAATAACTGTGTTATTTGAGTCAAAACATGCCCTCGTGGTGCATCACACACAGAGACAATCCTCCTCCTGTGGCTGCCCAAACATTACTGAGCCTGCTCCTGTGGTGCCAAACCTATCAAGCAGGGTTGCCAGCTCCCGCTGAAAAAGCGTCAGCTCATTTCGCATCACAGGGGAGGGTAGTATTGACCCTACTTCACTTAACGCGAAGAAGAATGACGTTGGCAAAAAAACGTCAATACTTTCCGCACCTTGTGTTGCGAGAGACAGACTGAAAAAGACCTGGGATGAGGTCATAGAGTGTGCTCTCAGGGATTAGCGACTGAATAGGGAGGTTGCCAGGGATCAAACAGCATGGAAAGCAGCCATTAGGTGACCAAGGCAGATGCATGCAAGCATGTTGGAGCCTTTATAAATGATATGACGATGACAAATTACTCAGAAGACCTAAGTGATGAATGAAAACACATTTTTATTAAAATACTTTGTTTTCACCAATCAGCATAAGATGTATTAACATACGATAAGACCATACTGCAGTAGGCCAGCTGGCCATGCTAGGCAGCTCATACAAGTGTAACTAAACTAACTGAATAAAACAAGGCTAATAATGGAGGGGACAAGGTGTTTTGCTGAGGGATGTAAGATGCCACTGCTGCTATGCAATAGGGAGGTTATGCAATCTTTATTTGCCTGTCATCTTACATAAATTAGGTTTCACATATTAAGTAAAATTAGGTTTCAGGGAAGTTAGGTTAGTATAGCTTAATAAGTAAACAAATCTAACCCTAGTGGTAGGCGTCGGTGACGAAGTGTTGCTTACTTCTTCCTTCACCTTTATCATTCTTTTTCTAGGTTAGCCCTCCTGTTATTCTATTTCATACCTTTATTATCACTTGTTATTACTCTTTTTTCCATTGTGAGTGCCTCTACACTGAGTGACTCTGTACCATTAACACTGCTGGGTGGTAATCGTATAACCACATAATGGGGTGATTTGGAGCCTATTTTTTGCCCCTGTTAAGAAGATGGAGATGCAAATACAGTGTCCATCCAGGAACAAAAGCTCCACACCCTTCCCTGCCCCTTGCTGTGGCGAGGCACTGTCCACTGCAAAGGAACATTAGTTCACTGCATGGGATGGCCCTGCAAGGGTGGCTGCTTACCTGCAGCTCGTGGGTCTGCTTGGCCAGACACACCTGGGTTACTCAACAATAACAGCAAACCTAACCTACCTTAACCTGATGTAATTACAATATAACATTAAGGACATCACTGGCTACTACAGATCATATTTGGCACCCTACATCTCAAACCGAACACTCTTGCTCACATCATCATAAATTGGGGTACCCTATCTTGCAGGAGGTATGAAAGTATAACAAATTAAAACAAAAAGACCATTCCGCCCTTCAGTAAGGCTTCCTAGGTAGTGTAAGAATACAAAAAAAAAAAAAAAATCCAGATGGTAACAATGTATGAGTCATCATCGTCACATCGTTCACACAGGCTCCAATATGCTTGCAAGCACTAGTCCTCGTCACCTAATGGTGGTTCTCCACTCAGTTCCCCATTCCCTAGGTCACATTTCATGACCTCAAACCAAGTTTCCTCCAGTCTGCCTCTTGCAACCCCACTCTCAACACTTAGGCTACACCTCTAACCCTCCACACCCAACTGTCATTCCCCACCCTCTCCACGCACCCAAACCACCCCCCCCTCATCACAGCATCCACACATTTTAGTCCAATCTTTCCTCTCGACTCACCAATCGCAAACCTAGCTCTCCCAGGCCTCACATTCAAGGACACACCATACATCCATCTAAGCATTGTCATTTCTGTACGTCTGAGCCAATGAACACCCTCCTCCTCTGCTGCCCACGGCCCACCGCCATACAGCAAAACATTCCTAATACATGCGAAATACGGAGATCCCTTAGCACGGAGGAAAAGCCTTATTAATGTCTGGAGAGGCAATAGCTCCCCAAATACTGTATAGGAGTAACTCATCCAATAAACAGTAAGTGGATCTCTCCTAACCCATATAAAATAATTAGCACTGGCCACAATATACTACCACAAGGATGAAAGTAAACGGGAGGGGGAAAGGGGAGCATAACCACAGTGTATTTAAGAGGTTACCCTCCTTCAATGTAAGAGGTTTTTAGTGTCTCAGACCATAAGATCTTGGTATATTTTTCAACAAAGTATAGCAATCTGACAGTATTGTGAATGTAATAATTCGCTGTAATGATGTGAGAGACACTTCCATATGGAATGAAAGTGGACTAAACTTCTTCACAAACCCTATGATTTAAAAACAATACACACAGCCACACACACACACAACTGGAATAAACGATATCATGAATAAACGGCATACAACGAGATAGTGTCAATTGTCTATATTTTCTGGTGAAATAACCAGGCCACAAAACATTATAGCCATACCCCAACACCGGCCCAAAACTGCCTTGGCTGTTGCCAGCCCTCCCTTATGCCTGACACAAATTTCAACATTCTCTGCACTCACCTTAACAGATCTTCTCTCCATTTCTTCGCTTCAGAGGAGATGAGAGGAAATAGAGGATTGGAGATATGAATAATGGCGTCCAAAGCAACTGAGTGAAAGTGCTGAGTCAGGACGAGGTGGTTCGCTACCAGTTTTGTTTACTTGAGCAAAATCACCGGCTGCAATTATATGCTAAATAGAGGCAGTAATCCCACATTCCAGTGTTTAAGTGTAGGCAAAAAAATAAAACTTCATTCTAAAACATATCGCCGAAATGGAAGTGAACCGAATGATTCACAACAAACCTCACTAGTATGCAAATATTTCAGTTTCAGTTTTCGGTCCTTTTATCTCTCTATAGCCAGAGGTCCCTAACACACAAATCGCCCCCATGTCCCCCCATCCCTTACCATTATGCTGTCCTCCCCCCAGCTCACACCACATTTTTGTCTGTTTTACTCAGTCTTTTACTTCGGTATTCGAAATAGGTCGGTGAATTTGGGCGCATGAAGTCCCCCTACCCCTTCCAGCAAACATTTGTAAAATATATGGGCTGTTATGCGACGGTTTTCCAAGTTCAACCAAAGAGAGCAGGGAAAGATAAGAAAAGTCGCACCAACCCCATGTACCTACGACAGTGGCGCACCTTCCAGCAAACATTTGTAAAATATATGGGCTGTTATGCGACGGTTTTCCAAGTTCAACCAAAGAGAGCAGGGAAAGATAAGAAAAGACAGTCGCACCAACCCCATGTAACTACGACAGTGGCGCACCAAGCGGCGGGCGCGGAAACAGAGTTGGAGAATGCCGGGCAGGTAGTTAGTTCTGTGCTGCTATTAATTGCAGAAATTCTAGGGAAAAAAAGGCCGGGATTATCATTTTTTTCGATTCCCAAAGGACAAGGAAAGGTTAATGATTTACTGTCATTCACATTTTATCTAAAGTAAGCTCACGCTAATGATATGAGAAATGTCGATCTGGTTGGTTCTCATTGTTGCTTTGGTATTTAATTTGGTTACTGAGCGTTGTTCTAGGATATCACGCTCATTTTATGTTGCTCAACCTATTTTATTTCTCATTGTTTTATCTATAGACTACTATGGTTACTGAGTGTTATTAACTTATAGGTCTAGGAGATGGGTCCCAAAAGCAACTGATTTAATTGTGGAGGTAATATCTTTCAAGTTTAAAAGGTGAAACACAAAGTTCAAAGGTTCACAGGGTTAGTTGATGAAACTGCGCCATTACAGTAGACTTTAATCAGTTTTTACCAACACTAGAATAATTGCTATCGCCCTGGGCGAGGTTTGTCGTGCTTGCACCACTTGTTATGCTGTGCTAGAAATCCATCACCAGTTTGCTTGAGTTCAGTGTATGACTGTGAACAGTGATGCAATGATAATCATCATCCATTTAGAATCCACTGCTGAACAAAGGCCTCCCCAACCTTCTCCATGGATTCCTTGATTGAGCTAAAATCTGCCACGTTTTGCCTGCAAACTAACCTGTTTCATCTCCATCTCCTGTCTGGTCTTTTCTGCTATACTTGCGATCTCCTGGAGTCCAGTTTACCCCTCTTGCACGGTCGGTTATCCTTCATGAATGTCATGGCTGGGATTATGCATTAATTGTATGTTTTTCAGTTCTTACATGCTGGTAACCTACGTTTCATGATGTCTCATTGTTTACAAAAAGCTTTCCATCCAATTGTAATACGTCTTTTAATATCACCTTCATGCCCCATGGTCTTTCGTTTGGTTTAACCCGCCCAGTCCCGACCGGTTTTTTACCCAGCCTACCCCCAGATCCCGACCGATTTTCAATTTTTTTTTTTTTGCTCTAACCTCCGCTTTTGGTGAGAAACATCACAAATTCATAGAGAAATCGCCCTCCTCTGGTTAAAAATGTTAATACAGGTGTCATTTAGCCTTATGTTTTCCTTCTTTTTCAGGGTACCTGGCTAAAAAAAAAAAAATGAACTATGGAAGGGTTAACTAATTCAAGCCACTTTAAATTACATATTTATTTATTTATTTGGTACGAATTTACGGCCACAAGCCGCACTCGGGGTGTAGTCCTCGTGGGGCACCGCCCCCTTGAGCAGGTGACAGCCACAAGCCACATGAGGGAGGAGACAGCCACAAGCTGCTCTGCCTTTCGTGCCCTAGAGGACTCAACGACGGCCACAGGCTGCTCCGGGGAGGGAACAGCTACGTGCCGCCCCTTGCCTCCTACCCCAGTGCCTTCCCCACGTGAGGATTTCCTGGGCCTGCTGGAGTCTACCTGTAGCGGCTCGGGTATCCTCCCCCCTTCTCCCAACAGGGACACCCTCCAGTTAGAATAACAACTGGAGGAGACATAGGAGTACATAGGAAAGCAAACAGCAACAGACCTTATGGTCCTTTCGAGGCTGTTTGTTACAGAGTAGACTATGACTACAAGATCTAACTCTACATGCTGAAGGATAAGGATAGTAAAGCAAGAAGGCTCCCCCCACCTCCAAACCCTCCAGCCAAAACTGGCAAGAAAAAGTGAGAAAGACCACCATGCAGCATGGAAAAGCTGACATGGAAATTTCATAGGAAAGACTGAAAAGGAAAAGCTACATTATATAATACATAATCTATAAGCTACCATTATGAATAACCTGAAAGAGAAAGTAGTAAAGTACAATGAATAATCGAATAAATAAATAATGCATGACACTATGTATGGGTACAGTGAGTTGACGGGGCTTCTGCGGACGATGAGACTCTGTAGACATAACAACGTGAATACAGTAATCCCTTGGTCTCAGTTGGACTCTACGGGAATTCAAAAGAAACAGATACACATGAATATAGCTAATAATCTGCAGGAATTAAAAAGTTACCGATACACGTAAATATAGTGATCCCGTGGTCTCAGTTGGGCTCTGCAGGAAGAAACTTAAAACATTATCGCCGTGCATATATTTGCATTTAGTAAACTGATCCAGGCTCTAAAAGAGCAGAATAAATACAAATCTATACAAGTGTTTTATTCAGGAGTAAACATAGTAAGCTGGGGGTTCGACGACAAATATTTATCCAGGCGACCTTTAAAGATTAGTACTGTATTACAATTTACTACATTGGAGGGCAGTTTATTCCATATATTTACAACTCTATTGAAGAAGAAATGCTTAGCTTCATGTGAGTGGAATCGTTTGCCAATTATTTTATGCCCATTGCCTCTAGTATAATTCGAGTGATCAACTGTGAAGTATTTATTGACAGCCATGTTATCTTCTCCTTTGAATATTTTGAATACTTGAATTAAATCTCCTCGTATCCTCCGTTTAGTTAAGGTAAAGAGATTCAAGGCTTCTAAACGTTCCTCGCATGGTTTATTTCTCAATCTAGGTATCATTTTTGTCATCCTTCGCTGCACTCTTTCAAGCTTTTCCATATCCTTTTTGTAATATGGTGACCAAAACTGAACGCAGTACTCCAAGTGCGGGCGTACCAAGGAATTATACAAAGTGAGAATGATATTATCGGACTTATATTCAAATGCTCTGCCTATGAATCCAATCAATTTGTTGGCCTTTTTCACTGCTTCTGTACATTGTTTGCTTGGTTTCAAATCGTCTGTTATTATAACTCCTAAGTCTTTTTCATGGTTTACCCTATCAAGTTGGACATTATTCATGCTATAACTAGCTCTTACATTTTTACTGCCAATGTTTAGTACTTTGCATTTATTAATATTAAACTCCATCTGCCAAACTTGGGCCCAGTTAAACAGCTGATCAAGATCTCTCTGGATTGCTTGCCTTTGCAGTGCTGTATCTGCTCTGTTACCTATTTTAGTATCATCAGCAAATTTTGAAATCTTACAACACAGTCCTTCGTCAATATCATTTACATATATTAAGAAAAGAATAGGACCTAACACGGAACCCTGTGGCACTCCACTTGTAACGTTTATCCAATCTGACTCTTTTCCATTAATTACAACTCTTTGCTTTCGTCCAGACAGCCAATTTTCTACCCAACCAAGAACACTGCCACCGAAACCATGTGCCTTTAGCTTCTGAAGGAGTCTTTTGTGTGGAACTTTGTCAAAGGCCTTTTGAAAATCTAGGTAGACCACATCAACAGATTTAGTCTCATCATACATATTTAGTATATCATTGAAAAAGTCCAGCAGATTCGTGAGGCAAGAGCGATTATTACGAAAACCATGTTGTGAATCTTTGATGAGATTGTTTGTTTCTAAGTGTTTCACAAACTTGTCTCTGATAATAGTTTCGAGCAATTTGCAGACCACCGATGTTAAACTAATTGGGCGGTAGTTTTCTGGTTGGGCTCTGTTGCCCTTTTTTAATATTGGGGTTACGTTGGCAAGCTTCCATTCATGTGGCACCTTACTGCTCTTAAGTGATAAGTTGAAAAGTTCAGACAAGGGTTTTGATATTTCATTCTGCAGTTCCTTCAATACACGTGGAGATATTTTGTCTGGTCCTGGTGTTTTATTCTCTTTTAATTTGCTTATTGCAAGCAGTACGTCACGATCGCTAACTGTGATGTCAGTAATTATGTTGCCCTCTTCTATAGGAATGGGGGAAACAGCGGGAATCGTATGTATATTTTCTATTGTAAATACTGACGCGAAGAACGTATTAAGAATTTTTGCCATCGTAGTTTCATCATCAGTGTGCTCTCCGTTATCTGTGATCAAGGGACCGATTGTTGGAGTTATTACCTTTTTACTTCTTATGTAACTGAAAAATTCTTTGGGATTTGATTTACTGATACTTGCAATATGTGCCTCAAGGTTTTTCTTACTGCATTTAATTAATTTTTTGGCTTTTTGTCGAAGGGCATCGTAATAATTTTTATAACTTTGACTCTTTGTGGTATTATAGTTTTTATGTGCAAGATTTTTAGCTTTCAGACAATGTTTAATGTCGGAGTTCCACCATTTGGGTTTAGAATTTTTGGCAGGCCTTCTGTTGCGCATTGGAATGCATAACCTGACAGCACTGTTGAGAGTTTCCGTAAAAAATTTCCAAGCATCATTGATATCTAGAGTTTGGACAATAGGATGCCAGTTGCCTGCACCTATAATTGCCTTTAATTTCATAAAATTTGCTCTCTTAAAGTCAAGCACTTTCTCACAACTGGCTCTGACACTGTCTTCACAGAATTTAATGTTGAATGTAACTATGCGATGATCACTTGTACTAAATTCTTCTCCTACAATTACGTTACTCACTACATTTTCTGATGTGGCTAAGACAAGATCTAGGATGTTAGATCCACGTGTCGGATGATTTACAAATTGATATAAAGAACTTTCCTGCAAGTTTGTATACAGGTCTAACCCTGTGTGTGAGGATAGGGCTTCTCCCCATTTTGGAACTGGTAAATTAAAATCACCAAATATTACCGTGCTTTGTGTACAAGATATTTCGGCAATTTGATTGTAGATTGCGTTATCGATGTTGAGTGGCTGACCGGGTGGACGATAAATTACCCCAATGTTGATTTTATGACAGGATTCATTTCTTAGCTGAATGTAAATAGTGTCAATGTTTTCAATACATGGCTTGGTGATTTCGACTGGATGAAATCCTGATTTAATGTATAACAACACACCGCCCCCTGTTCGATTTTTCCTTTCGCTACTGAAAATGTGAAAGCCTGGTAAATTAAATTCTGCTAGAAAATCTCTCTGTTCAGTATCTAGCCATGATTCTGTTATACCAATTACATCATAATCGTCGGTAAAGACAAGGGCCTCTAAATCAGAAAATTTATTGCGTAGACTACGCGCATTAATAAGAATAGCTTTAATATGTTTTCTTTTCCAATGTGAGGGGCTTCCATTACATGCTGATTTGTCGGGCAGCATGACATCTACGTTTGCCTCCCGTGATGTCTGTTTTTTCTCCAGAAAAAACTTACGGCATCACTTAGCAAACGACCGAGACGGGCAGAACCAACAGCATTCAAGTGCAGTCCATCATTTGCAAACAGTGTTCGCTGCTCGTAGAACTGGTTCCACGTGTCGATGAACTCAACTCCTTCCTGTACGCAAAGTGACTTGACTCTGTTATTTACACTAAAAGCTCTGCTGAAGAAGGCATTCCCTGCATTAATCCTTGGGAGTATGCCTGAAATTAAAATATGATTAGTTTTCTCCTTGTAGCGTCGGATCATCTTTCTGTACTTTTCCATCAGCTCCTCCGATCGGGTTTGCATGACATCGTTTGTACCTGAATGAATGATAAGAAGGCTGTCATTTTCCGCGTTCTCAAAAACTTCTTCCACAGCCTCCGTTACGTCGTCTACTCCTGCACCTGGAATACAAAAACGCTTTCGTTTAGAGGGTGCCCTGCCGCAAAATTCCACCAACTGACCACGGATGATGGAGTCCCCCACAACCCGCACCTCGTGGGGCTCTTCCTCTACTTCCGAGAGAATCTGAAATTTGTTGTATGTGGTTACTGGAATTATGCTCCTTTTTCTCCCAAACCTGGCACCATTCCGGACTGGCTGAAACTCGTTCTGTACAGTGGGGGGAGAAGTAACTACAGTAGGAGGAGTATGGTCAGCCTGGACAGCGGTTGGCCGAGCAGTGGGGCTATCATCCACAGTATGACCAACATTATTCGCAATGAACTCCTCAAGCACATCAACTTTCTGAGTCAGGCTGTTAATTTTATTTGTAGCCTCGGTCAGCTTATCTTCAAGGCTCTGACGTAGTTTGCACATCCTGCAAACATTGGAACGGTCTGTATAAAAGGATCCAGTAAAACTACCGGAGCAGGATACGCAAATGATGTTCCGCGGCATTCTGAAAGGAAAGTTAATTGTTACCTGAATTAGGGAAATAAAATTATACTACAATCTGAAATATAACAATAAGGTAGGAATGACTACCTTACTGGTTGGCAATGTACCTGCAGAGTATTTATTAGCAATCTGTTACAGTGAAAGGAAAGTTAATCATTACCTGGAATGGGGATATAAAATTATACTACAATCTGAAATATAATAATAATGTAGGAATGACTACCTTACTGGTTGGCACTGTACCTACAGAGTATTTATCAGCAATCTATTACAATGAAAGGAAAGTTATCCGTTACCTGGAATGGGGAAATAAAATTATACTACAATCTGTAAAATAAAGTCACAACACAGTCATACAATGCACAAACAAGTTAATTATTTCCTGAAAAGTCACGATATATGAAGATACTATAATATCCTGCCTGTATAGAAATGGGAAAGATATTTCACTGTAAAAATTAGTGCAAGTAAAAGGGAAACAAAAGAAAAAAGAAATTGTTGGGCAATAACAATAACAACTAGACTGCCGGGTGTCGAAAATGTAAACAAACGCTGACGCCGACCCTCTTTTTGCTAATTTATCGTTTACTGTGATAAAATAATGGTTCACTGGTGTAGTAGACAGTCCTATCTTAATTCATTAACACTTAATTGGTTCTGAGACCTAAAAATTAAGAATACAAAGCGCAAATTCCTATGGTTTTCCAAGGGTAACTCGTCTGGCCCTCTGGCGGGAGACGGCTGAAGTAACAAAGACAATCAAACGCTCATCCACAACCCTCTGATAACTGGGGTCCTAGCCCTCCAGCTCGCCCCTCGGCAGTCCCAATACCTTCCAGGCTCTTCACCACCGAGATGCTGCAGTCCACCCCTGATGGAGGCTCAGCAGAGGATAGACTGCAGCCCCCGGACCAGCCAAGACGTCCCCAGGATCCCGGTGCGTGACCTCCCAAGCCCCACCCAACAATCTCCTGTCCAGCAGAGTGGGCGCTAACAAGTGCTCCTACTCTCCCTGTTTGGGCCCAGCCCCTAGGCCTGACCCCCCAGGCCCCCAAGAAGGGCGCCCTCATCACGCTGCCCTCAGACCACTCCCAGACGAGACAATCATGGTCCGGCCTCCTGACGAGGATCCAGATGAACATCAGCAGTACGGCCTCCTGACGAAGGCCCCTCCGGACGCCCCGACGACCAGCAGCCTCCTGACGCAGGCCGCCACTCTGGGCCCCCCACCACTGCTGGGCCTCACTCTACAGCAAGCCCCGGCTACGCCCACCTGTCACAGAGTCCTCCGGCCCTGTCTTATTTGTGTATATTATTCTTGTCAAGTGTGCCACTGTTGTATTTGACTCAGGGTGTAATTTAAGGTAATATACGTGTTAGGTTTGTTGCCCTGAGGAACGAGAAGTCGTACCCTTTCATACGCAACGTAACACTGGTGGCCAGCAGTGGTTCTTGACCCGGTGGGTGGCAACAGGGAACAAGGGAATCGTAGGCAAAATGGCGACAAATCCGCACGTTCAAATACCTAAATTCGACCCCGAGCAATACGACATCCACACTTACTTGGAAATCGTAAAACCACAATTGGACATAGCCTTTGAGACAGACAGTAAATAGCGCAACGCTACCACTTCTGGGCAAAGCAGTAGCCACAATTGCACCTAAAATCGTCCCAGAGCTGACATGGTCGGAATTCACCAAGCCTTCGACTCGAGCAGTCACCTCTTCATTAGGAAAAGTCGTAGCACTACCACAGCTCGACTCCTTCACCTATGACGGAAACCTCGACGACTCACTCGTCCAGGCCAGACGACTCGTCACCTCCACATACCCGGCATGCAGTAAGGAAACCCGGGAACAGCATGTTTTCAACACCCTGATCTGGATCCTCCCCAGTGCTATCAGGGAGCACTTCACAATTTATGACCCAACGGGAGACCTGGATAAAGATATTCAGCTCGTACGTCGCCTCCTGGCCGTCTGTACCACCCCAACCAATTGGCGCCGTGAACAAGTTCCCAACACAGCAGACGGCGCCACCCCACAACCCACGGCCACCTCCAGTCCAGCCAAGCCCTCCACCGGCGCCCCCATTCCCAGGGCCCACCCTTCATGGAAGTGCCCCAACTACACAGAAGCCAGTCTAATTTCCATCAATCCCTGGGAATTCGCGGCATGAAGCCACAGATGACCACTCCACGACTTTTGGGAGCAGCACAAGGCTGCCCAACGCAAGACAACCACCCAGGGGCGCCGTAAGGTCCCCTCCCTAGACGATGAGGGCGCCGAGGACGACGCCTCATACTCCGAGCCGGGGAAAAACAGAGCTCGACGGAAAAGACATCCCACACCTTTTCCCTCATCTCAATATCCTCTCGCTATGTCCTCTGCCCTACCCTCTCCTATTCCTAACCTCCCCGCTCTTCCACACGCCACTTTCCCCGCTGCCATTGCCTCCTTCCTTCCTATTCTCCTTCAGCACGAGGCCTGCCTCCACTAACAGGCCCACTGGAACCTCTACCTTATGCTCCTCTAACATACTTTCTAAAACTATCTCCTCCTGCCTACTGTCTCACACTTATCACCCTTCACTACCCACCTCACCATCTCCCACGACCCTCGACCCCTCGGCGACCTCACCTCACCCCCCAACCCACACCGCAGCACAACCACCACCAGCCCAACCTCCACATCACGGAACCCACACATCACCCCTGGCCACATCATCGTGCCCCAGACACTCCACCCGCACCTCTCCACCTACACCGCCCTCTCCACGTCGCCTTAGTACACATCCCTCACCCCCAACCACCCCACTACCCCACCACTAAACACCCACACACCACCACCCCAGCCGCCAAAGAAAAACAGAGCTCGACGGAAAAGACGTTCCACACCTTTTCCCTCAGCCCACTCTCCTCCTGCTGTGTCCTCCACCTTACCCTCTCCTATTCCTAACCTTCCCGCTCTTCCACACATCACTTTTCCCGCTATCATCGCCTCCTCCCTTCCTATTCTCCCTCAGCACGAGGCCTGCCTCCACCTTAACAGGACTCCCTAACCCACCTTCTAAAACTACCTCCTCCTGTCTATTTTTTTTTTTTTTTTTTTAAAAAATTTCCCCCACAGTGTTGGCACGGCTCGGGGGGGTGAGCCCTTCAGGGGGTGGCAGTAAGTAAACAAGGGGGCGTCCTC
>JAGKTI010000574.1:0-42527 GCA_018397915.1 Birgus latro | reverse complement strand
AAAAAAAAAAAAAAAAAAAAAAAAAAAAAAAAAAAAAAAAAAAAAAAGCCCTCGCAGGGTTCAGGGTGGGGATATTTCTATAGCCCCAGATAGCCAGCAGGAGACGCCCACTAGCCACTCAGAAGCTGCTTCCCTCCCTCAATCACACTGGGTGACAGCCACAAGCAGCACACTGGGGAAGACGACCACAGGCCACTCCCGATACAACCCTATAAGAAAAGGGGAACAGGTGACGGCCACAAGCCGCACCTTGGAGACGGCCACAAGCTGCACCTTGCAGACAGCCACAAGCCGCTTCCATTAAAACCCCCCAAAGAAGGGGAACAGGTGATGGCCACAAGCTGCACCCCTGAAGCAGCGACAGCCACAAGCCGCGCCTCCGTCAGGAGGAACCCTACATTGGTGACATCCACAAGCCGCACCTGCAGGAGGGCGACGGCAACAAGCTGCGCACCTGCAGGCCCTCTGGGAAGAAGGACGTCGGTGACGGCCACAAGCCGCACCTGCACCCCCGTGACGGCCACAAGCTGCACTTGGGGTGTAGTCCTCGCAGGGCACGGCGCCCTTGAGCAGGTGACGGCCACAAGCTGCACTATCCACACTGGTAGCTAGGGGCATGAACCCTCAGTGACGGCCACAAGCCACCCCACCTTTCGTGCCCTAGGGGACTCGGCGACGGCCACAAGCCGCACCAGGGAGGGAACAGCTATGTGCCTCCCCTTGCCTTCTACCCGTGCCTTCCTCACCTGAGGATTGCCGCCCCGGGGAGGGAACAGCTATGTGCCTCCCCTTGCCTTCCTCACCTGAGGATTTTCCGGGCCTGCTGGAGTCTACCTGTAGTGGCTCAGATATCCTCCCTCTTTCCCCCAACAGGGACGCTTTCCAGATAGAATAACAACTGGAGAAGACCTGGCAAGGCCCTCTGATATATGGGGTCCTAGCCCTCCAGCTCGCCCCTCGGCAGTCCCAATCCCTGCCGGGCTCTTCACCACCGAGGTGTCACAGCCCACCACTGTGCTTGTTGAGTTCTTTTGTTCATAATGTACATGTTGCTTTGGAGTGAAGGGGTTGTACTGTTCTCAAGTTGAGAGGAATGCCCATGCTGAGAAGATTGTTTTTCAAACTCTGCATGTTGGTGTAAAGTGACTAAGTTTGCACAGTGGTTCACGAGTATATTTGCTTGTTCATAGTAAGAAAGGATGTGTTGAGTGTTGGAGGTGGTGGTGGCATGGGTCTTGGAGGTAACTATTTATGATGGGACTGCAACAGACTCTTAAATAAAAGGTGGGTATAGAACTGTAGATTCAAAGTATGCTTGGATGAATGTGGCATACCAGATGACTGGCATAGTGCATGCACTGTGCCTCTGTCTAAAGCCAAGGGTAGCAAAGGGGAATGCTCATATTTTACAGGTACAAGTTATTGTAGTTCAGCATGTTAAGTACAGTGCTCATTATGGAAGAAAAGTGGTACTAGTTTAACAAAGTGAGCACCATATTAGGAAGGAACAAGGAAGTTTTAGGTGAACCAGTCTATGTGATTCAAGTGTTTGCTCTGAGAAATATTAAGAGACAGGGAGTGATTTTTCTGAAACTTTTCTTGACCAAGGAAGGAGTACAAGGGCTGAAGAGATGTTCTATGTGGAGTGTTACTATTGTACTGTATAGGGTGAGAGGGAGGGAAGCTTTTCATGAGAATGACATTTCAATACCATACTGCAACAGCTGGCATGCATACACAACATTGGTGGGCAGCTCTGCTGTACAAATTTCATGACATTTCAAAAGTCCTGAATGGCAACTGATTTGTACAACGAGGGAACTCTTCTTTCACTCTAGAAGTGACCCACCGACCCCTACCAGAAGTTCTGTACATGGATATTGGTGAGGAAGGCTTAAGAAGCATAGGGTGAGAAGTGCACATGCAAACTGTGTTGTAATGGTTGTTTGTGATAGTGATAGCTGGCATGTCATTGAAAGAACCTTGATAGGGTGCACATAAAACCACTGAAAAGGACATACCACTGCCCCCTCATACTCTTCTGCCCCAGGGAACAGAACCCAAGCCAGGAGAAACGGTTAACATAAATAGTGTAGACCCTGGCTTTAACGTATCCCAGTATAGCGGATATTGGATTTAAGAGACATCAAGAATCCCACTGGACTTTTAATGGCTACAAAAATGTTCATTAAATGGGGCACAATACAAGTTTCCTACCCTTTTTACTCCAACCTGGCCTGAAACTCCCCTCTTCCCATCATGATTGCTTTCTTGTAATAACACTATATTATAATACTGTACTGTACTAGTCAAGAAGTGCTATGAAAAGGATGTGAAATATGCTGAAGAAGGGCAAAATTATGGGCGAAGTTAGTGTAAAATGGGTATACTGTAGTGACATTTTTCAATTACAGTACTAGAATATGCTATACATTTATTTTCAAACATGTGCTCAAAATTCCACCTCAGGGGGGTTCCTCAGATATAACTATCAGCTTTAACTGACCTTTCTCCAAATTAGCCCAATATAGCATGGTTCTACCGTTCTCCCCATCCAGTCACCAGAGGCACTAGTGTACACATGGCAGTAGGAAGGGAAGAGTGAGTTTGATGATGATGTTGCATCTAGAATGCATTCTCTCAAGGTTGTTCAGTATGTTCACAGAAAGGCTAGTGAGAGAGATAGAAAGAAGGGTACTTTAAAGCAGAGATGCAGATAGAGGGGGAGACTGGGGCATAAACCAGCTGTTTGCAAGTGATGCAACACTGGTTTCAGACTCAGTAGGTAGAGTTCATTTAAAATCTTGGGTTTAGAAGTTATGAAAGAAGGAAAATTGCAATGAATCCAAGAAGGAATGCAATAAGATGCAGCCGAGAGCAGAACGATGTAGGTGTGAATGGGAGCAATTTAGGGAAAGCAATTAGGAAAAAATACATAGGGTATATAGAAGCACACACAAGGGGTCAGAAGAGGTAGAGTTCAGTTAAAATCTTGGGTTTGAAGGTTTGTGAAAGGAGGAAAGTTACAATGAATCCAAGAAGCAATGCAATGAGATGCAACAGACATAGCAGAACGATGTAAGTGTGAATGGAAGCAATTTAGGGAAAGCAATTAAGAAAAAATACATAGGGTACATAGAAGCACACACAAGGGGTCAAAAGAGGTAGAGTTCAGTTAAAATCTTGGGTTTGAAAGTTTGTGAGAGGAGGAAAGTTACAATGAATCCAAGAAGCAATGCAATGAGATGCAACAGACATAGCAGAACGATGTAAGTGTGAATGGGAGCAATTTGGAGGAAGAAATTAAGAAAAAATACATAAATGGAAGCATCCACAATGGGTCAAAAGAACAGCAAGAAATGGCTGTGAAAAGTATTTGGCAAGGAGGGTTGTGCAGGCTGGGGGGAAAAAAAAAAAAAAAAAAAAGAGAGAGAGAGGGAGAGAATTTTGCATTATCTCTGGATGGAGTGATACAGCAACAATATACTCACCTCAGACTAATCACAAGAAAAGTAGCTGTTATGTATCACACAATCATCCATTTGTAACTTCATACATTCAAAACCTAATACTGTTTGGTTTCATTCAAGATTTTTTGGGAATTCTGTCAATCAGTGATGTTGGATGGCCTACTGCTATCATCTAGAGTGACTGTGGTAATCTTGTCTCTACTTCTCAGTGGCCAACAAAAGGGTAAAAGATTTGTTACTGTTTTGACTAAAGGATCAAATCTGACTCACCTGTAATTGGAACTACCAGTACATAATAATCTTGCAACAATAACCAGCAGCCTTTACTTCTCTCCCTCTCCATGGTCATGACTTGCCTCATCCCATCCTCATGTGGGAAAAAGGGTCGATGAGTGCATGAATGCGACAACTACTTCATTAAAACCCTTGTTGGTAGTTCTACTTTTGAGCCTTCCTCTCATTGAAAATATTTACATCAACCTAGTTGGCAATATTTCATGGGTACTTGAGGTGCTATCCAAAACTTCAGGAAATTTGACCATGAAAGATTAACTGGGTACTGTAATAGAATCCATCCATCCGTTATCCAATCCTACGTTGCCCCATGAGAAGCGTAGAAGCCCGAAAAGAGAGGAAAATGTGCAAAAGAAGAGGAAAGTAAAGTGGCACAAGGAAGGTAGCTGGTGCTAAAAAGAAAAAGAGGCTTGAGTGTTGCAGCTGCACAAGGCTTACAGGAAGGAGTGTTAGTGCCAACTTTAACATATAGATGTGAGACTATGGTGTGGTATGAAAATGAAAAGTCAGAGTGAGAGCAGTGGAGATGGGACTGCTGAGAAATATAAGTGGAGTACAGAGAGTGGATAGGATACAAGATGTGATTCGTGAAAGATGTGGAGTGAGGGAGTCTGTGGACACCAGAACTGAAGTGAACTAAGATGGTGTGATCAAGTGGAGAGAATGGATAACAATAGTGAAAAAGGTATATCTGAGCAAATTTGAATGCGAGAAGGCAAGGTAGGCCAAGGAGAAGGCAGAGGGATATGGTGGATGAGTGTGTGAGGAAGAGAGGTATGGAAGTCACTGAGGCTATGGGACTGACAAGAGATCAAGCTGGCTGGATGAATGTTACAAGAAGTGCATGATCAGGGATTTGGCACCCCTTTTAATGTGACACCATTCAAACTGACTATCAGATTCGTTTATGTGAAGCTACATAATGTGGTGAAAGTTTTTGGAGTATCAGATAGAGCCAGAATTCTAGGGGCATGAATGATGAGTGAATGGAAGCATGGCCCATTGGACTGGGCAAACTTGGGCTGTCTGGACATTGCTGCTCCTCACCTTGCCCTAGGGTGGGAAAGGAGCTTCGGATGATGACGATAAAAATTACCTACACAAACTCCTAGTTTCCACCATCTCCTTTGAGGTAGTCCCCTTGGGCATGTGTACAGTGATCCCAGTGGTTTTTCCAAGATTCCATGCACCCCTGAAGTCCGTAAATGTGATTGTGCTGAGCATCTGCAAATTTTCCTTTATCTCCTGTCATATCAAATCAATGCCCTTTCAGCCAGAATTTCATCTTGGGGAACTGGAAAAAGTTGCAGAGGATGAGATCAGGCAAATAGGGGGCATGAGGAATGACTTATGGTTCTGGAAGACAGGGACTGACAAACAATGAATGATGTATGGGCAGGTACATTGTTTTGGTGAACCCAATCATTGTTCTTTCACCTGAGAACTTCCAGGGATGAACAGCATCTTGGAAAAACCACTGGGATCACTATGTACATGCCCAAGGGGACTATTTCAAAGGAGACTGTGGAAACTGATTTAAGATTAGTAATTTTTCTTTCGTGGTCAAATTCCCCGAATTTGGGGGTAGCACCTCGTATACAAGAACAGCAACACATCTTTTTCCATAGATTTAGTGGAGAGGTTTCTAGTATCATAAGATTATATTCTTGAAACTTTAAAAATACACAGCATCCACATATAGTTTACCAAGTCTTCAGGAAAAATAAGTCAAGTGAATACATACATATATTTTATAATTATGGATAATGCACGCAATAGAGTAAAAGCAAGGCCTGGTAAGAAATATTTGCCTAATTGGTCCTAGTTGGTGAGTAATTATCATGGACACCACATGACTATTGAGCCTATGAGTTGGCATCATCAATTTTAGGAGCAAGGAAATACTGGATCTGACCAATCTCCCCAATGGCGTACTCTACAACCAGCGGCACTTCAGGGGACATGGACAGGGACACCTGAAAAGTAAAACCATATATACAATAACAGCAAGACATTCAAATGTCATGAAAATGAAGCGAGTTCTCTCTCTGTCTCTCTCTACAAAACACACACACACACCATGTATATCTATTTGTATAGGCCTACATATATTCTAAACCTACAATAAAACCTCACTACAATGGACTAATTGGGGCCGATCCATTCCAAAAAGAGCAAAACTCCAATAAAAGCGATATGTGGACTTCCCCCTGCTAACCGAGACTTTTTCCAATATATCAAACATTAGTCCAGATTGCACTGACAGTTTTTCACCATGGCATCACCAACTGTTCTCACTACCATTGCAGTACTGTACAGTATTGTACATTCACCATAATAATCAAATGGTATATTATATATACAGTGGGCACCCGAGTTTAGCGTTTGCTTTATTTTGGCCATACCATGCCGAACTCGATTATTGCCAAACTCATGGTATTTGTCTACATGTAAATAGACGTGTTCCTTCTGGCTCACGACAGTATCCACTCATATTTACCTTAGTCCAAGTTATTCTCTCATATAATACTCTAAGCAGTCTGCTGCACAACAAGTATAATTTTAGCAAAGTTTAGACTTGATAAAGGCCATACTGTACATAACACGCACAAGATATATTCATACATGAAAAGAGTCATGGCCACCATCCTGCTTCACTCCGCAAGTTCTTTCTAATTTGTGGTAATATCGGTAATATCCCATTTGCTTCTTAACTTTTCTCAAATTCCACTATCAATAATTTATTGCACAACAGTAAAACTTATGCAATTCTTGGACATAATAATATTCATAATAAAAAAATGATTTTCTTACGAAATCATTCCGACTCACTTGACTCACCGGAGTCTTCCCCCACTTTGCCTAGTGTTTATCATCATTCAGCACCTGGTGAAGGATCCTTCTGAGCAAATCCTTCAAAATCATTACCCATTATCTTCATGGTCATCATCAAAGAACAGTGAATCATCCTCCTGATTGTCTTCACTGGCAGAAGCTGAATCATGGACGAGAAATGGAGGTGTGGCATGTACCTTGCAAGCCGTATACCATGTGATTAATGCTTGGGGTCTTGAATTTATAATCACATTAATATTAATATTAATGTAAACCACTTTTCTAATTTTGTAGAATTTACAAAATATTTTTGTTACAACTTAATTTTAAACAGTTTTCAAATGCTGTACAGTTTTCAAATGCTGTACTGCACACTTGTATACACCTTATTATTTACAATCTTACAAACCAAAGATGTTCACTTTTTATATTTCATTTATCACTCGTCACCCTTGAGCAGTAAATCAATGACTTCCAGGGAAATAATGTGGGTCAGACTGAGGCAGAGCAGGGAAAGGGGGGGGGCGGGGATAGTTATGTCGCCAGCCCACCACCAGCTGACACACGAACACACAAACCGCGTGAATAATATGGCTGCTCCAGACTGAGGTCGGGCTGTCCAGACTGCTTCTAGCTTTATTGGAGTTTTCCCAATACAGTGGAGCCCCTCAGATAGCGTTTTTTGGGGCAGCGAATCCATGGACAGCGACAGGAATGAAACTATCTCATAGCGATTAATGCTGCACGGTTAGCGAAAATCCGTTAGGCATTTAGCACGTAGCGAGCTTGTAACACTGATAGTGAGTGCGAGTCTATTGTCATTCATTTCATTGACCCATGTGGAGTGAAAGTACGTATCTTAAGCTTTTCTTATAAATAATCTCCAACTATCTCTCTCCTACCAAATTTTACAGTTTTAAATTTTTCCTTTACCTTTACTTTTCTCTTGGGGGAATGCGGTATCTAGGCGATACTGACGGGTGGAAGGTGAACCTCCCCACAGTTACCCCAAGAAGAAGAAGAAGACGATTGTTTGTTTATCCACGTGCCGCACATTCATTCAACGTGTCACAGTCTCGTCGTTGTTAAAGTTTTTTGTGACCTTCCACTTATTGTCTGACTACTGAGTGTTCTAATATCATGGCTTCAACTTCGGTGGCTGGCCCAAGTGGTGGTGGTGGCACAGGGAAAAAACAGGAAGTGCTGGTAATGTAAAAGTGACCGAAAAGGCCAGACAATACATGCGTGGCAAGCCAAAGAAACAATACTGCATGGAGGAAAAGAAAAAGATAATTTTTTGAATATGTAGTATACATTTATCTTATTACAGTACTGAAGAAATATGACATGACACTGATGGGTAATGAAGGAAATTAGGGGTATAGCTGAAGGAGTCCAGGACTGTATTAATTTTTTTAGGTAAGAAGTTTGCCCCTCAGGTAGCGATTTCATGGTCGCTATCCAAGGGGCCCCACTGTACATAAGAATTTAGTTATTGCTCCTCATCTCCAATAAAAGAGAATTCCGGTCTACTGAAGTAAGTAGTAGCGAGGTTTCACTGTATTATAATTCCAAGTAAAATTTTTACATGGGCACAGGAACTCCATCTGTTTTCTTATAATCTAAGTCTTCAGGATAGTATATATATATATATACTACAGTATAGATAGATGTATACAGTACACAGACACAGTAATCTCTCCCTTTTCGTGGGGGTTACGTCACAGATTCCCGTGAATACCAAATTTCAGCAATTTCTGGTCATGCTAACTAAAGGGACCTTGTAGTAGCAATAAACTTATATGGCAGGCTAACTACCCTCTGCAATGCCCCAAAACATCATAAGACATTAGGCCATGTACTGTACTGTACATAATTTTATACGTGACGCTAATAATAATGTCAGTATAATACTGTACCTGTTATTAACCATGAAGTATGTATCCTACCTCTTTCCTCATGCTCTGTATGCCCACTCCGTTCATAAGCACTTGAGCAGATATATTTGTATTTATCGCACATCAATAAGTTGTTAGGAAAATTAAGTTTACACTCCATTATTCAACAGTGGAAATACATGAATACCATATATCCACATATCTTTCAAAATTGCCTTGCTCCCACTAGCAGATCAGCTTACTGTTGCTTACAATGCTCAATGCATTTGGTGTGGTGCAATAATCCATCCTCTTTGTGTGTGCATATGTAACCCACAGAATGCTTAGTTTACCATTTATTTCTAATTATGATAATGCACTTATCTATGTCTACATTACATACTGCAATCTTGTAGGATGTGATGCAATGAGTGTGTGTTTGTGTATTAAATGAGTGGAAAAGGGTGTCAGTGGTAATATTGAGTGGTTACATCCTAATTTACTCAAATGTCAATTGCATAGTGGTTTAAGTGACACAAATCATGTGAACAAAGTACTTCTGGAGACTGCTGTCTACCAACAAATATGCTTTTGTTAAACATGAACAATCACCATCAGCTAATGATGTGTGACAAGTGCTGTTCCATGATTAAGGGATATTTATTGTATTTTCACTCACCAAAGAACATCAGAATCTTATCATACTGCTTTGTAAAGTCATATACCATAAAAGTCCTTCAACCTGACAAACAATAATCCAAATATCCCAATACTTTGAATGTTTCGAGGCGGCGCCAAAATCCTGCAAGATGTGGGGAGTGGCTGCAAGTGCGGGAAGGACGGTCATTATAAGTTTATACAAGTGCCTCTAGTCTGATGCTCTTCCAATAATTGCATTATAAGTTTATACAAGTGGCCCTGGTCTGATACTCTTCCGATAATTCCATTATAAGTTTATACAAGTGCCCCTAGTCTGATGCTCTTCCGATAATTCCACTCGATTTTCGGACCAATTAGTGGTTACAACAAAGTAGCAATGGCTCCCATACCTACTAGTCATGGTGAAAAGAAAGCTGATAATGAAAGCATGCGACACAATAAGTGACAAACTCAAGGTCTGACCCTCCTCCAGCCAGCATAACCCACTTTCCCCACCTCTTTGCTCTCTCTCCCTCCTACCCTGCCATGCAATTGAGTTTCTTCTTTTCCAATAATTTTCTTCACCCCAAAATGTTTGGATCTGCTGCTTTGTTTTTATAATATTAGAAAGCTGAAGCTTTGTAAAAAAGATAAGTTGAAAGAGCACAAAAATGTTTATCCCCCCTTTATTTCCCTATGCATTTTTGGGTCACATTTTCAGATTTTCCCATGAATGAAAGTAGTATCACCTAACTGGAAATATATTTCTAATGTTTTCAGAGGTCTCTCCCAACAGTTAAAAAAAAAAAAAAAAAAAAAAAATGAAGACCCTCAGTCCCCTGCCCCTCGGATTACAGTACTTTTACCATACTGTAAAGTTTCCAACACCATGGCTATCTTTGGGAACACATGCAGACTTATTAACTAGTTTCAGCCAGTAGCTTACAGAACTTTTGATTATCAATCTTACGTTGTTCAAGGTCATGTGTCCATTACCATAATCGTCTCATAACACCTTAACACACTATATTCTTGAAGCTAGGTTGTTATGCTACTTTTTTTTTTTTACGATGCTTGTTTCTACGGTCATTTAATTTGTGAACTAATTTGGGGAAATGAAAATGGCAGCCATTTTATGAATTATGGTATGGCATCCATCCATCCATCAGATTTACATGGCCATGTGGAATGTGAGAGGTGTGAATGAGGAGAGCAGTGAATGTGTTCAAAAGTGCACAATATGCTGTGATGGCATTGTGTGAAACAAAGATGAAAGGGTGTGAAGTGGAGGAGTGAGAGGGTGTGAAATGTGTAAGATCGGGCATGCATGGGCAGGGCAGATGCAAGGAAGGAGTTGCTTTGTTGATGAATGAGGTGAGGCAGAGTGGAATGAAAGATCACAAATGTGTCAGCTTGAGATGTCCGTATGTCAAATCCATGTTTGAGAAGGTGAAAGTGGCAGTGATTGTAGCGAGTGCACCATGTCATGACAGGAGTGAGACAGAGAAAAACAGGTTTTGGGATGAGCTGGATGAAACAGTGGGACAAATGCCCAGGAGCTATAAAATGATTGTAATGGGTGACATTAATGGAAAAGTAGGCACTGGTCCTGACCATTACATAATGGGCTGTAATGGAGTACCAGGAGAAAATGACGATGGGAAGCAACTGAAGGATATGTCGAGAAAGAAGGTTGTGCATTTGCAACTCGTATTTCAAACACAAAGATGCACTTAAATATACAGTACGTGGTATATAGGGAACGGGGATCATGCTGAAAGGAACCTAACTGATTACGTGTTTGTAGAGAGGTTGATGCTGGGAATGGTTACTGATCCGAGGGCCGTGAGAGTACGATGTGGAGGTCTATCACATCATATGATTGTGGTATGAATGTTCAGGCTGAGAGGAGTGAGGTGGATGAGGAGAAAGAGGAGCAGTCATGGAGAAACACTGGAAGTTGAGAAGCCGAGGATCAAAGAAATGGCAGATGAATACAGGACCAAAGTAGGGGAGGAGCTGGAATCAGTGAATTGGAATGAAATGAATCGAAACAGCCTGTGGAATGAAATGGATCGAAACAGCCTGTGGAATGAACATCGGAATTTGCTCAGTTAGGAATGCTAAAGCGGTGTGTGGTGTGGCAAGAGTAACAACAAAGAAGAAAGGGAGTAACAACAAAGAAAGGTATGGCATGGTGGGATGGAGAGATTATGAAAGCAGTGGAGGAAAAGAGAATGTGGCTAGAGTGGGTACAGAATAGGGGTTCAAATGAAATAAGAACTGAATATACTGAAAGCACATAAAGAGACCAGTGAAGAGGGAAAAGGAGGAGGTAAATGATGATCTAGGAAGAAAAATGAATGCAAATTACTCTGAAAATGGCAAGCTATTCTGGAAAGAGGCGCAGAAATGTAGAAGTGACAGCAGAAACAAATGAAGTGTGAAGGATTAACCCATGGGGATGAAGTAAGGACCAGATGGAAAGAATATTTTGAAAGCCTGATGAATGGGAATATATAGAGCTAAGTCACTGTAAACATGATTGGTTCTGGGGGTGTGCAGAAAAGGAATGCAGTGCCAGAAAACTTGACACTTGCACAGGAAAAGAACACTTTGAAACGGCTGAAAAATGGGAATGCAGCTGGGGTTCATGGTGTATGCAGAGATGATTAAATGTAGTGGAGAGCGTTGAATGAAGTGCTTCTTGGAGATATGTAAGAAGGCATGGATGTGCCAGAGTGGAAAAAGGCTGTGAATGTACCCCTGTACAAAAATAAAGGTAAGTGAAACAAGTGCAAGAATTATCATGGCATACGTTTATTGAATGTTATATGGAAGAATTATTACAGAGAAAGTAAGAGAGATATCAGAAGTCCTAGTGAGTGATGAACAGGGTGGCTTTATGAGTGGCAGAGGATGTGTGATCAAATATTTGCAGTGAGATAGTGAAGAAGGCTTGTGAGAAGGACTATAAGGTCTTTATGACATTTACGATCTGGAAAAAGCATGTGACAAAGTAGACAGAAAGGATTGTGGAAGGTGTTGCACATGTACAGTGTAGATGGTAAGCTGCTAGGTGGCGTCAAGAGTTTTTATGACGGTACTGAGGCATGTGTGAGGGTAAATGGGCATGTAAGTGAATGGTTCACAATCAATGTGGGAGTGCGACAAGGTTGTGTGATGTCCCAATGGTTGTTCAATACAGTATATATATGTGGATGGGGTGATGAGAGAAGTAAAAACATGAGTAATGGAAAGAGGGATGGTGTTGGTAATGAATGGTGATGGATGGAATACCTCAATTTGCTGTATGCTGATGATGCAGTGCTACTTGCAAATACCAGACAAGAACCTGGCAAGCTAGTGCAGTTTTGCTGATGTCTGTTAGCACTGTGTCTTGAGAGTAAATGTAGACAAGAGTCAAGTGATGGTAATCGAGAGAGAAGGTCACCCAGTGTGATGTTACAGCGAATGGACTGAGACTGGAATTGGTGAGAGAGTTTAAATACCTGGGTACAGTGATAGATGAGAGGGGAAAATGTGCAAAAGAAGTGGCAAGTAGAGAGACGAGGATGGAAAGTAGCTGGTGCTATGAGGGCCTTGATAAGAAACAGAGGCTTGAGTGTTGCACCTACGTGAGGCTTACATGAAGGAGTGTTAGTGCACACTGTAACATATGGATGTGAGACTATGGTGTGGCATGAAAATGAAAAGTCAAGAGTGAGAGCAGTGGAAAAGGGATTGCTGAGGAATGAATGTGGAGTAGAGAGTGGATAGGATATGCAATAATGTGATTCATGAAAGATGCGGAGTGAGGAAGTCTGTGGACACCAGAATCGAAGAGAGTGTACTGAGATAGTATGGTCATGTGGAGTGAATGGATAACAATAGAGTGGTGAACAGGTATATCGGAGTGAATCTGAAGGAGGGAGGAGGCGAGGTAGGCCAAGGAGAAGGTGGAGGGATATGGTAGATGAGTGTGAGAAGAGAGGTATGGAAGTCTGGTGAGGCTTAGGGATGCTGGCTGGATGAATGTTGTGAGAAAAAGTGCATGATAAGGGATTTGGCATCCCTTTTCAACGTGACAGCATTCAGATTGACTCTATCGGATACATTTTGTGAAGCTACAGAATGTGGTATAAGTTTTTGGCATATCAGACAGAGCCAGGATTCTGGGGGCTTGAATGATGATTGAATGGAAGCACGGCCCACTGGAGTGGGCAAACTTGGACTTTTCTGGACGTTGCTACTCTCCACCCTGCCCTAGGGTGGGAAAGAAGTTCCGGATAATGATAATGATGGTATATGGTGAATACTTTCATATGAATCAGCTAGAGTCACAAATAAATAGTATATAGTAGCTTGAGTTTGTGACTTTTCTGCCAAGTTGGCAACATTGGAATGGCCTGAGTAGGACAAACAAGGGGAGCTGAAGTGCAGGCCACATGAGAAAGTGTGGGATGGGTAGTGCAGGTGGGAACAATGTGTCATGTGGAACCCCATCAATGCTTTCCAGCACTTCTCAGATGTCTAAAGAATGACCATCTGCTCTTCATGAATAAGTGAACCCAGCAAAAGCAGACCCCATGAAGAGGGGGGGACTATTGAATATACTTGTACACACACACAAACACATACATGATGTGTCAATCTATAATTCATTGCACCTATTATAAGTCCTAGTAAAATTTTATGACATAGGCAAAGCAATTTCAATTCCCTTATAATCTACCAGGTAAGTAATTTTAGTACAGTATTTAACACAGTTACTGGTACCAGTTCATTAAAATGTGGATAGGAAAAACAAAATACAGTACACCTATTCTGAGGTACTTAAGGAAGCCTCCAGTTTCCCCGCAGCAGCATTTTTACAGTCTTGGCAATGGGACATGTCAGTGCATCAAACATTCAAAGCTATACGAAACCTAACAATCCAGCTTCATCTAATCTATCCAAACCTATCTTAATCTAACTGGGGGGCACTACCCACCCAGCCCCCACAAATTTAACTACCTAGGACTGCCATTTAGCCTAACCCTGAAAGCCCCCAGATAACTATCATGCAAAATTCCAATCTCAATCCCAACTTAATCAACCAAAGTTATCAACACCTGACATATCAGTAAGGATCAGAAATTACAAGAGTAGGATATGCATTAGGGTTGGCAGTAAGTACAGCCCTTGGTGGCAACTTAGAGTGACTGTAGGCTATGTATGATACGGTACAACTAGTCTTCACCTAGCTACTTCACATGCAAATTTTTTTTTACAGCCCAATATCTTTGGTCATTCATTAAAAAGATATTTGGGAGACCTGCACCCATAAAGTAAAATTAATTCTTCACATTACCTGAGGGGAAAGAGGGGTGGCTTTCGTAAACATATTCAAATAGCGGCAAGCAAAGGTCAAGGTAACTGGCTCCTGCATGTCAATAATTACTGCATCTTCCTCTTTATCCACACTTGATGTCTGTGCTAGCTGGAAATTGAAAATTTACATTAGTAAACATCAGTCAAGCAAAAGCATTGCATAGAGACTACACTTCATCAGTGAACAATTATTTATCTTATCATATTCTGGCATGATAAGACAAGCACAGATAAACTAAATAGTGATTCAAACATCTGTACAAAAGCAGTCATATACACAAAACTACAGCATATAAATACCTTAATGTTTGCAGTTCCAATATCCCCAGCAGCAGAAAATTTAACTCCTTCTTTAGAGCAGGCAATAACTATGCTCTCTCCAAACTGGCTCAGGTCACGGCAGATACGGGCAAACTCTCCCGAGGGAAGCTTGATGACACAGGCATAGTCGGTTTCCTGTTAAATGAAAAATTTATACTGTACAGCTCATTCATCTGATTAATTACTGGTAAAACAAATTCCATACATATATCATCATCATCCAGACCTCCTTTCCCACCCTAGGGGTGGATGAGGAGTAGCAACTACAGTAATACCGGTATGGTGGTAGGTGGGGGTGCTAACCATCCACTCACTCAATGTAATGCTGCTTTGGGTGTCTGTCCTTTCCTCTCTCTCCCTTCCTTCCTCTTCTGTCTTTCCTTCATTCTTCGTCTTCCTTGGTGAAGGGTTAGTGTCCCTCACCGTAAAACAATTAACTCAAGGACAAAAGGCCACCCCTTACGGGATTATGGCGTCTGGGTATAGACACACAGATACTGTAGACGGTCTACCCAGGTTCGTTAAATCGAGAGTCTATTGTACACACGAATAACACAGAGGTAAACATAACAGTAGATTCTTAAGACAAAACTATATACAGAGGATTTACTACTAATGAAACTTACCGGGATCCCAAGATGTTCCTGGTCCAAGTTCATGAGCTTCATCTCATAATCAGACACCTTTTCTTGACTTGGTGACTCAAACATGAATGTTACTGTGTCTGCATTGTCTTGTGCCTTCATTGTGATTATGTCATCATTAGCTGCACACTTTAGGATCTTGGACATACTGTAAATCAATAAAAGAAGAGTTCAATTAGACATACTCATAAATATACAGGCACACCAACATGTCAACTGAAGAAAGTTTTCAAATATGCCTCAGTAAATAACAGAGGAAACAATTCAGCGACTTGAAGACAATGGAAGTCAAGCCTTAGTACCCAACTACTGTAGTTGGTATGCAATAAAACAACAGAAAATGAAGTAAACTAATATTCAGTTTTGGCATAACGATGGATGTATTTGCTCACATGAAAATTTTGATGGCCACATACATCCTGTGTGGACATTGTGCTGCAAACAAATTGACAGTGAGATGTTTGACATAAGATGGGCACCCAGTGTTTACATGCACAGAACCCCCATCTAAGGCCTCTGCACACATGGCCTCCTTCGCTCCACCTCTTTGAAGACCCAATATCGCTCATCCACTTACTTGTCCCACAGCTGTGATCATCTCCCTTATAATCCCCGTGTTACATAACTGTGGAAAGCCATTGAAACACCATTGCTATTGCCAAATAACGGTGCAAGTGTGTAAGAAATAGTAAAGTGTGCAATATTATGTGAAGTGATAAATGTGTGTGTATGTGTGTATTTACCTAATTGTGTTATACAGGAAATGAGCTATGCTCATGGGGTCCCGTCTCTTTTTCTCAGTAAGTCAAATTTTGCTTTAAACTCGTTTAAGTTTTTAGACTGGACGATCTCTTTGTCCAGTCTATTCCACAGGTCTATGAATCTATACAGAAAACTATATTTCTTGATGTCCTTCAAGCAGCATGGCTTCTTCAGTTTCAGTCCATGTCCTCTTGTTGCTCTCTTATCCCATAAAAACAGATCTTCTCTCAATTTTATCTACTCCCATCATGGTCCTGAACACTGCAATCATGTCACCCCTCTCTCTACTTTCCTCTAAGGATGGCAAATCCAGCCTTTCTAGCCTCTCACTGTATGACAGATCTGCCAGACTGGGGACCATCTTGGTTGCTGTTCTTTGTATTCTCTCAGTCTTGTTTATACAGTATCTTTCTTTTTGTGTGGGGACCACACTACTGCTGCATATTCTAACCTGGGGCAGATCATGGCCACTAGCAGTTTTTTCATCATCTCTTCATTCATGTAATGAAATGCCACTCTTATGTTGGTCAAGAGTTTGTCTCTAACAATCTTGTTAATGTGTTTTTCAAGTGACAAACTATCCTGGACCAGCACTCCTAAATCTTTCTCTTCTCTCGCTTTTGTGATTGGTTCATTACCCATCATATAATTCAGTGATGGTCTCTTGGTGCTTTTACCCATTTCCAATATATTACATTTTTTTGCGTTGAATTTCCATTTCCCATATCCGGCTCCAGTCATGTATCCTATCCAGATCCTCCTGCAGCATTTTACAGTCCCCTTCAACCTCTACCTTCCTCAAGATCTTTGCATCATCAGCAAACAGACTTGCATAACTGTTCACTCCATCTACCATATCATTTACGTAAATCAGGAACATTACTGGCGCCAACACCGAGCCCTGTGGGACACCACTTGTTACTTCTCTCCATCCAGATGTCCTGTCCTTTATTACTGTCCTCATTTGTCTGTCTCTCAAAAAGTCTCTCATCCATTCCAGGAGGTTACCCTTCAGTCCTCGGATATGCTCTAATTTCCACATTAGTCTCTTATGGGGTACCTTGTCAAAGGCCTTCTCCAAATCTAAATATACACAATCCACCCAACCGTCTCTCTCCTGTAGTACATCAATCGCTCTTGAGTAAAAGCTCAACAAGTTGGAAACACATGACCTTCCACTTCTGAATCCAAATTGACTTTCAGTCAAAATGTTCATCTCTTCCAGATATTTCATCCACCTATCTTTCAGAATCTTCTCGCACAATTTTGCAACCATGCTGGTTAGGGACACTGGTCTATAGTTCAGGGGTTCTTCCTTGTTTCCTCCCTTGTAAACTGGTACCACATTTGCTCTCTTCCATTCCCGAGGCACCTTCCCTTCTTCCAGCGAACACACAATTAAACTGTGAATCTTATCCGCCAGTTGTTCTCTGCATTCCTTCAGTACCCAATTTGAAATTCCATCTGGTCCTGGGGCTTTCCTTACATCTTGAGTTTCCAGTAATTTGTACACTTCCTGCACTTCCACTTGTATATCTTTTATCACTACATTCCAAGTCACTCCCTCCCCCTCCACAAACTCCCCTTCATTAGTAAAAACCAATTGGAAACGTTTGTTCATTATTTCAGCCTGCATTGCCGCATCATTATAGACCTCTCCTTCTACTTTCAGTTTGGTGATTCCTTCCTTTTGTTTCAATTTGCCATTAAGAAATCTATAAAACAATTTGGGTTCATCCTTACATTTGTCGATTATACCTTTTTCAAAGTTCCTTTCTTCCTCTCTACGAATTCTTGTATATTCATTTCTAGTTCTTTTATATTCTTCCTTTGTTCTGTTATTACCTCTCTTTCTCCATTTGTTCCATGCCATGTCCCTCTCTTTTTTCACTATCATACACTATTAAACCACTCCTTTTTCCTGTTTTCTTTCCCACTTACTCTTGGAACATATTTTTCCATTCCTGAACTATAGAGGTCTAGAAAGATATCCCACTTCCTCTGAATCTCTCTTGTTTCTCTGAATTTTCTCCAATCTGCATTTTCAAAATTTTTTCTCAATTCCGTAAAGTTTGCTTGGTACATAAGGTAGGCAGGGAGATTCTACAACCAGTTCTGTCCACTATTGCATTCTCAATAACAGAAAATGAGGTTAGGTTGTTACTTAAACACTAACATGATAATGCAGTTAGGCTTAACATTCAGTACTTCTTTCTTACCAAAGTACTAACATAAATGAAGCATTGCACTGGGAGTCATAAACAACCCCTCCAATTCTTCATGAAAATGTTAAAAATGCAAATTATGGGGCTGGAAAATATTTACCAGTTTCCTCACTTGTACCTCCAAAAGCATCCTTGACACCACCCTTTTAAGTTTTGGGTAAATTAATGAAAACACTTTCCCAATTAAGGTCACAAGAAAGTTACATATGAACATGTGAATCGTGGAGCTTAATGCATTATCACCATGAGACCTTATGCAATGATAGTACATTAGCCCATCACTCAAAATTGTATAAGACAATGTTACCTACCTAGTAAGATCCATGCCCATGATGAGATTTCTGTCGCATCGGTATTTATCGAAGCCTTCAGCTCTTAGGTTGACACTTACAAGAGACACATGGCTGTTATCCATAGCTTGTAGCTGAATGCCAGAGTCGGCACAGTCCCAGGAGGCCTCATTAAGCAGGTCCTTAATGGCATCCAGAACCTTTTTCAAAAGGTTGCCCTGCACAAGACGAGCTTCAAACATCTTGGTAGTATTTATAAAGGCTCAACGACGTTATAGCAGAAATTACTTGCAAGAAGCCTCCGGTCTGACCCACCCCTTAGCCTTGTCTTGCTGCGTCTACGTGTTTTCGCGCGTTTTCCGACAGCTTCAAAACAACAGTTCGCGGGAAGAGTTTTCATTGGCGGAGGACGAGCCACACTTTATGATTGGTCGAGTCTGGCACTAGCATGACAAGGCCTTACAGAAAAAGATTGACTCATTTTGAACATATCTTACAATTCAAGATAATAAACGTGTAATCTGGTAGAAGAATTTCGTATTAAATAATTTTTTTATTGTTTTAAAACAGAAGGTGTTTATATAATTAAAAAAGTACGTCATATACTTAAAACAGTTGCAGCAGTTTGCCTTAAGATTTTTCATATTTCGGCTAATCATTTGCAATCATTATTAACAAGAAAAGTTTTTTCGCCGGAAAAGTACATGGAAAATCAAACTGCAAAGTATTTCAGTAGAGATTTTGTAACCGTGTTGATTATGAAGCCTTAGTTATTCCGACTATACTATAGGTACTCGTTTGAGGCCGAGGTTACTCTGGTTGGCGGGAGTTCAACATGGCACTGTCAGTCGTCTGCTCGCTACAGGTCCGGCGAGTGGGGTTGGCAGGCGGGTCTTGGCAGTGCCGCGTTGTCTAATCGGAGGCCCTGTGCACGAGGCCTGAGATAATTCACCAAATCTTCGAGTTCGATTGCCGAATCTTCAAATATTCGCCATGTCGGTTATGACAATAAAGCTAAGCCGAACTGAGGGTACCCCGTGGGGCTTCAGGCTACAGGGAGGCAAGGACTTCGCCACCCCTCTCTGTATTCAGAAGGTAAGTGCTTAGTTAACAATCTAATTACTAAGTTATTGCTCGCATAACAGTTTTCTTAACTCATTTCAGGTGCAAAATATATATGAAAATATTTAATATAAACAGTTGCCGAGATTCTACAGTCGATTTATATTTGTGCGAATTTTTGACGCTCCTGCCTGAGTTCCAGAACTGATAGTTTCATGATGTTAAGGTGATTTACTAGAACAGCTAATCATAATATGCTTTTACGTGGTTTGAGTTACTAATGATTATTATTTTATTAAATTGCTTCTAACGTATTATTCAGTCATTAGCATAATAGTATTGTACTGTACATGCCAGTATATTAGTGTATATAAATCAGTTTCCGCAGATGATACAATCCCATGTTCTGCCTTAGATAGTTTAAAGGTATTTGTGACTGTTTTTTTTTTTTTTTCACAAGTGGACCCGTTCAGATTTAGTCGCTATAGTCAGTGTAACGAGGGTGAGAGCATGGTGGGGGAAAGTGCCACATCTTTGCAGACATTTAAATGGACCTTTAAATGCCCTCGTGGTGTGCTGCCAAGATATATAAGCACCTGCTTAAGCGTACAGTTGTCACGAAAAGTATTTGCTTCAGTAACTATTTAAAACTTTTGTTTCAGTTTAGTGTCATTTTGAGTTAATTACTGCAGTTGAGGCAGGAATGTCATGTTTGTCATTTATTCACTTGTAGGATAAGTAAGCAGTTCAGTAGCATGTTTTACTGATTTTATTCCTGGGTTTTATTGAGCTATAGGGTCCGGTAGCGAAGGGGTTATAAAAGCAATATCTGACCTCTCCGATACGAAAACCTGTCCATACCTAAATAAAACTGCTTGGAGATAGTAAAACGAGAACGAACAACTAGTGATGATGGTGAATGTGGTTTGACGAGGCTTGTGGGTGGTTTGGCAGTTAGTGGTGTGGCCCCTGGTTGGCTGGTTGGCTGTATTTTCTGGGCCGGGGGTAAAATTAGACGTGATATCAGCCAGCCAACACTTTTGTAAACTCAGTTGCGGGTCTCACTGCCTACCCCCTCACCCCCCACCACCCCTCTCCTCTAACTACGCCCTCCCTTACTCATCTGCTTACTCCCTCCTTTACGTCTCTACTCACTCCTCTACCTACTCTCTTCCTTACTCACTTACTTACCCCTCCCTTACTCACCTACTTACCCCTCCCTTAACTTCTCTGTCTACTTCCTCCCGTATTTCTACTGCCTAACTTCTGTCAACTTCTTTCCTTGCTCCCACCTACTCACCACCTTATTCCTTTATCGACTCCTTCCCCTTACTCCTCTAATCCATCTCTCTCTTTTCGGAGGAGTCGGTGGTGAAGTGGTTAGAAAATGCCTCCCACAACTAACTAAACCAGCGTTCGATTCCTGGGCCAGTCATTCACCAACACAATTGGGGACCTTAAATGTACAGTTGATTGTTGCGTGACGTATTCTAGGGGAAGATTGCGACTCAGTAAAAGCTAAATTCTGACTTACTGACCCACGTGTAATCGGTAGCCACTGATTCAAAGCGTTCTTCACCCCTTGCACTCTCTTAGCCTCTCTCTCCTACTTCTCTCTCCCCTGCTCCCCTCATTCCCCTGCTCCTCTCTCTCCAGCCTGCTCCTCCTCACACCTCTCACCACCACTCCACACACACACACCTACCCCCCTCCTCCTCTTTTCTTTCTCTTCTCACTCCACCTCACCTCACACCAATTTTACACTTGCTTATTCCTTTCCTCTTTTCTGATTCTACTTCCCGCATACTCACACCTCCGCGCTCCCTCCTCACTCTCCCTCATTCCTCCCACACGCATTCCCTCCCCCTCCCACACGCCCTCTCCCCCCCCCACGCTCCCTCCCTCCCCCCTACATGCCCCCCTTCCCCCTTACTGTTCTAATTTTCCCTCCTTCTCATCTTTCCTGCTTCTCATTGCCTTCCTTCCACTGTTGTCACGTCATAGTCCCTTTCATCTTCCTTCCCATCCTTCCGACTTCTCATTCCCTACTTCTAAATCACTGCTTATTCTTGCATCTGCTTATTTCCTGCTACTTTGTCTCTTCCCTCTCCCATCTCATCGCCCCTGCCTCTCATTCCTTCCTTCTTTCTCCTCCTCCTGCTTCTTCATTTCCCCCTCCCTTCCCATCACGCTTCCTCTGCTCCCCTGCCCGCGTATCACCCTATCCTATTCTCTTATATCATAGCCTTCCTTCCCACATCCTCTTATCTGCCACCGTCTTCCTCCACTCTGTTTTGTGAGAGGAGGCTTCATCTCTTCTTCTTCCCCTCTCTCACCTCTCCTCTCCTTGCTTCTCGCCCCCTCCCTCCCCTCCTCACCCCTCTTCTTTCCTCACCTCTCCCCTCTTTCTTTCCTTCCTCACGTCTCCCCATCCTTGTCAGTCTATCATGATGCATTTCCGCCTCTTTTTCTGTCAATCGCTTTCTTCCTTCCTGCCAACAATCACACACACCTCATCTCCCTCCCTCCTCATCCAATCTTTCCTTATCTCGCCTTCCTCCATTCCGTCTCATTCATTTTCCCTTCACTTTGTTTTCTTTCGACTTGTGTATTCCTTCCGTCTCCTTGATATCTTAAATTGCCTTTCGCTCCCCACCTACATTCCCTATCCCTTCCCTCCTCCAATCCACCTCCATATCCTCTCCCTCCCCTCCTCCATTCTCTCCCTTCCCCCTCCATTCCTTCGCCCTCTCCTCTCCTCTCCTTTCCCTCCCCTCCCCTCCCCTCCCCTTCCATCCCCCACACCCTCTCCTCCCCTCCCCCACACCCTCTCCTCAGTGCTATTCTTACAACGTACGGGACGGATTCAAACACACGATCGATATTTTTTTTTCCCCGGGAAGAACAATAGATATGTGAAGATTCTCGTTTCTTTGAACTTCCCTGAGAAATATATATAATTTTTTTTTTCTCTTAAAGATTTTTTATTGTAGGAGAGGAAAAAAAAACACGGAGAGGCAATTAACGGCACCTGTGTTTATTTGTGAATGTGACCCCAAACAAACATGAGTATCCCATTGCCATAAAAAGTATTTGTTCCCGCGCTCACTGGCTGCTGCCGCGCGTCCAGGCTCAGTTGCACATCCTAATATGGGGTTAACTGGCATAAACACGTAACTCAACACCCCCAAATGTAATTCCTGGGGTTTAACGCCTTCACTGCTACAAGTACTTCAGTGGATGAATTAAATCGCCTGCCTCTCGCATGAATCTCTTGAGAAAATGTTATGATACTGAAGCACTTAATGGAGATTGTTTTTCACTATATTTTCATTATAATTTAGCACAAGCTCAACACTAGGGAGCGACGCCCCTGAAAACCAAGTAGGAATGAAGAGATGAAAATTTAACAAGTATGCAAATAAAGAATATATACTTTAACACGGCAAAACAGTCATTGTATAAGACACCGTAAGAATTTTTTTGGCCTCTTCAATGTGTCTTTCCTACCTTGAGTAAAAATAGTGTGACGTTTGCGAAAATATTGTTAAAAATGTCATGGTGTGGAGAGGAGTAAAATATGGCAAGGACTGTGGTTGTTTGGAGTTTGCAGTAATTTATTGTATACTCCTTTTGCGTTAACTTGGCAATGAATTTTGTTCTTTGGAAGCGTGTTTCATGTACTCAGTGGCACAATAATACTGTGGCTGTACATCCTTTCCAAAGCACTCCTTCGTGACTGTCATCATATTCTAGTGCTAATCTAGTGTAACAATGCAGGACTCATGGTGGAGAGATGGCAGTATTTTAGGCGAAGCTGAATTAAAAAAGGGAAAAGTTATTCGCACCGTCATTTCATTCCTCCAGGCTGTAGTGAGATGCATACTGATATGTGATCATTCTGGCCACACAGCATGAATGTTCATTCCTGCCGTTTTAACTGAGGCAGCTTGGACTAACACCATGTTGTACTGATTTTACTGTAGCAGTGATGTATTTTTATCACCCAAGTCATTACCCAACCCAGCCTTACCCCTCTTGTTTGGTGGTTTCCCTCGGCTCCGTGAAATCGCCTGACAGTAGTTGTATAAGTCCGCCTGTACTTCAGTCACCATAAGGGTTACTTAATAATCACTAAAAACGGTTCATTATTGGCGTGTGCAAGTAACGAAGCGATGCCTTCAGTGCTGTTGCTAGTTCAGCTTTCACTCATGCATACTGGAGGCGACGCGTCTCACTGCACAGACAGACTTCGCAATATTTGCACAAAATTTGCACCGCCTCCAGTTATTTTAGTGAAGGAAAGTCTATGTATTCCACACTTCACTTTTCATGGATAGGCCTACATTTAAGAGCATCTGAGAGAATAGCAGGTGGGATGGAGGAGGTGGGAAGGGATTCCTCCGGAGTGCCGCCATTTAATGAATCACACTGGAGTCGGTGGTGTAATGATTAGCACATCCAGCTCGCATGAGGATAAACTAGACTTCGATTCCCGTGCTGGTCAGACTCTCGGATGAAGTTTGTTTTCCCGTGTCTCTGTCCACCTACAGGTGATGGAAATTAGACGGTAGCATGTCCCGTACAAGGGAATGATGGAAATCAGCAAAACCTGATAATATGCCTTAATAACCCTCGTTTAGTCGATAGGCATTAATCCTCATCCTCTCTGCCCACTTATATCAGGACTGTATGTTAGATTTATGCTCATCACCGAAGATCCAAATGCTCAGGAAACTGTTATCTCCACTGTGGGGGTGGTGTGGCAGCGCCGGACCCAGCACTTTGGAAGAAGGGTGGGGCGGGGGAGGCGTGATTTTTAGCAGAATTGCCTATTAATTTAAACACTAAAATTAAAATGCACTTTGCTTGCTTCTGTCACAGGAGTACAATTATACAGGCAAGTGCAATAAAGTGTAGTAAAATAGTTACTGTGTATATTTTGGTAAATACCATTATCTTTCTAGTATATTCAGTAACTGGTCAGCTAAAAATAGGGTGACGTACGCCCCTCCCCCAAATCCGTTCATTATCACATCAGATTGTATAGATAACTTCCACTCTGATGGATTCTGTATTTTATTACCTCCAGACGACTTGGCTTAGTTTTGGAGTGTTATTTTATTCGAAGGGTTTGATATAACTTTCAGTCACTGCTTCACAAACATAAATCCTTCCCTAGCGAGGTTGGGCGGAGGGGAGCGTCGGTAAAATGAAGGACGTCCTTGGCCTGAAGGAGTTAAGCTTGAACCCCACGTCCTTTTTATAATATTTAATTATTTCTTACATTTTCTAGGTCCAGGCATATATTAAGTTCAGAGAGACATTTCGAACTGGAGAAATTAATTGCAGCATCAGTTCATCCCTTGAAAATACGGTTATGTTTAGGAGTGAGTCAGGCCTTACAGGAATTACTCCTCGTTTAGCCTTTATTTTTGCTCTACATTTTTTGTCCTTATTTCTTATTAAACTGATATGACAAGCCGCACCAGAAGTTAAGATAATGCCAGATAACGAGAATTAAGGAAAGTATATGCGTCATTTCCCCCCCCCCCTGTATGTCGTAGGTTTCCGTGGCATTTTACAGTTCACTAAAATATCTCCTGTTGTTGAATAATCTTAGTAAATTATCATCACCTTCTTCAGTGCGCCGAGAGAAGTATCCACACAGATTCATACATCATACTTGTGGTATTGCATTCATTTTAAAAACTTGATGTTCACGAACTGATAATGGTTATATTCCACTTCCTGATTTGGACCAGTTTGTTTCCGAGGTTCCATTCCAATGCCCCATAAACTGTGTGCCCATAAAGAGTATTGATGCCCTCTAGTGTGTTGTCTATCCCTTCAATACGCTGACTTTTTTTTTTTAATGGTTGTCAGCTCCAGGTGGTTATACGAGCTTAGAAGAAACATTTCGGACCAGGGAGATATTCCTTTAACTAATATGTTCACAAAAAATTGCTCCGTAAGTCAAAAAAAAAAAAAAAACACGAATATAATGTGGCGACTCACAGCAAGTAGGTTCACTAACTACTGTGGGATAAAACAATCTCGGAAACCGCCAATTCATCCGCTTGTCCGTACACAGTTAAGGCATTCATTTTTTAAGATGTTAATTTTTATACTCTCAGTTTCCGTGGCCACCTTGTTCTCTGTTCATTCACTCTTCCTTTTCCCTTTTTCCTCTAGTCACTGCGTCATACCCCTTTCTCTTTTCCATTAACTGACCCAATCATACCATTTCCATTAGCCGCTCTAGCACCATCCATTTCACTGACTCGCATTTCGCCACTATACTTGCATCCTTTCCCTTCACATGGCCATATTATCTGTTCATATCAAGACTTTCAAGGCACCAACCCTTCATTTCTTGAGCCACTCTTCTACTTAACACTTTTGTCTCTTAACTGTTATTGCAGCGAGATACCAGAATTTTACACCAGTTAACATATGTGCCAATTCACTTCCAAGATTTACCTCCATACTATTGGTCTTTTCACTCTCGGCACAGTTACTCTTGTGCACATAAATATTGACCACGCAGAGTACAGACATCCATTGCCTCTTGATCTGTATACATATTGCCTTTCATTCTAGTTTCTTTAGTATTCTTATTACAGTTATTTTACAGCATTGTTTGTATATTGTGACTGTTTCGGAAGTGTAAGCGATCTCGTTTCGTACTCACCTTTGAGAATTTCCTATTAACCTTTTGTTTTATAGTGAATTTAGACGATTTGATTCTCTTCTGGATAGACTTTTTGAACTGCAGAGCATATACGTAACCTTCATTAACGTGGCCTGTAGATGGGGACTTTCATAAACTGAATAAAAGCATCCCTGTAGCAGTGAAAATGATGCAGAATGACGTGACTGGATCTAAGGGTTCAGTGTAACCTGTAGGAGTAGCGGCACCCTCATCACCTCGTCCACGAATTAATTAACCGTCAGTCAAATGAACGTGAAGCTGGAGCCTTTTATAATGACCTACTGAAAACTTGAGGGTGGTGGAGTGAGGGCGCAGGGAACAGTCTTAGTGGATGGTTGTGAGGAGGAAGTGTCGTGGCTGCTGGATGGTATTAAAGAGTTGAATAAGACCAGATTAAACTGAATAAACTTCCAATCAACCCACGCTAAGCACTAAAAATACAGTTACAAGTGAGGGAGTCTGGTACACCACGGGACGATGGTGTATCAACGCTAACGAAAAAACAAAAATGGTGGCTTGTTTTTCGTGCCCCGGGCCTGAAGGTGTCTTATTAGTTGCGGCAACAGCTGAGTCCGCTGCTGTGAGGACCGCAAGTATTTTGGCTGCGTCTTGAAATTTAACCATGCAATCAGCAAACGTCGAAAAAGTAAAAAAGCTTGAAAAGTTTTAAGGGAAATAGTAATTAATGCATGGTAGACACCTGCATCTCTGACAGAGCCGTCCCCTCAACACACGAGAATTCAGTAATACAGACACAACGGGCTCTAATATATGGACCACCTTTTGAGGATACACCAGTACCATCGTTTCGGTTGGTTTTGAAAGGATTTGAATATGTGTGCACATGCCTTTCTTGTTTACCCGTTGGAGTTGGTCCTGCTGCATAATCTCTTGCAGCATCTCTGTTCAATCTCCTAACCCTAAGGTCATTTGTAGGGCCCCATTCCAAGTCTCCATAGGTGTGCTTCTTGATATTCTACCCTCTACATCACATTCACGGACATTTTCACCCAGTTTTCATTCTGTATCCAGACCACCTCATTGTCCCCTACGCATCACGTCACCAGTGCTGTCTCTCCACTTAGCTGCTCATTTGCAACTCTATTTTTTTTCTAATGTGTTCGCCTCTGGGCATTGGCTTCACGGCCTGCTCCCAAGGCCCAGTAGTCCTCCTACATACCATACACCTCCACATGTCACCATTTGTAGTTCTTTATTGTGGGAAGCGCTGCACATCCGTCAGATCATCCTCATCTCTGTACCTCATACCTACGCACACCACCTTCCTTTACTGCCCAAATTTGACTACCATAAAGCATCACCTTCTTACACATGCAGCATACAATTTTCCATTAGTGTAGAGAAAGTCCCCTTCTCCCAGTGTAAGGAAAAGCAGTGGTTCCCGAAATTTGTTTCCATACATTCCTGACCCCAGCAATAACCCGCATACCAGCGCACTATAGCTGATTTACCTCAACTTGGTCTGGATTTGCGTCCTTTTGAAGCTTATTTCGCGAAGTTCAGTGGCGGAAAAAGAAAATACTGTGGCTCTGCACCCTTTCCATAACACTTCTTCGTGACTTGCATCATATTCTACTGTTAACCTTTTGTTACAACTTGGCGTTCACGATGAAGAGGTGGTAATTTTAGGTCAGGTTAGAATAAAAGCAGTATAGTATGATATGTACAAAAGCATAACGACATACATTACCAGTTATGTATTAATGTTTCCTATAACTGTGCTCTCAGATTATCAGATTTCATTCGGTACATAGTTCGTTGGCATGATATGAAGTTTAATATCTGTGTATGAATATGGGCGCCGGTTTCCACGGGCATGGCTGGTCAAAGGCTCTCAATGTGTCCTCTTTTAGTTGTGTTTCATAGTACTGTAGGCGAGAGCAGGGCCATAACCAAGCCAAAGACATACAGTGACTTAACTTGCTCTGTACACTTGGCAAACTTAAGGTGTCCTACATAATGAAATGGGTTGTGGGGGCCTGGGGCATTAAACAAGAGGTTGCACTTATTCCACGATACACAGATCCCCTAAGCAGTTCATTAGCATCGGGATTCACTCGCTTTTGTTGTATCATTCACTTTCACATTCACTGTACGGTAGTTTGGTTGTGTTTAGTAGTTGTGCGAGTAAAGTGGAAAATATGAAATAGCACTTTATACACAGCTTAGGCCCAGGAAGGTTTATATAGACAGCCGCAGGACTCTAAACACGACCTGTGAGTGGGATGGGTGGGGTGTGCGTAGCTGTGGCCAGTGTAAGATAGCAGGGACATGAGGGAGTGCTCATACATTACCATAACGTTGGGGTCTTGAGCATTGCCTATTCCCCGGCTCAGTACTGCCAGCGAAATTGACATATTATTTCTGTAGATAGTAGCCTGCCCTGCATATTTATACCTTTGTCCTGGTTGAGCTATTATTGTTTTTGTTATTATTATTGTTATTTATTTATTATTATTATTATTATTCATGTAGCTTATTTTTTTGCTTTTGAACTGTTGGTTTGATACTGACTGTCCAGGTGACATTAGTGTGTGTGTGTGTGTGTACGTACACGTGCGCTGACCCATAGAGGCCGATATCCTGCTATAGCTCTTTTCCTTCCCATTAATTTGCATATTAGAGATGAGTGTGTGAGGGTAGGGTCGTGTGGTGTTAGTGTTGCTTTAATGTATGGGTTGTATAGCGCCAGTGAGGCCAAATTCGTGACTACATCGCGGCCCATAGGCATGAATTTTGACCCTAACCTACGCTAAATTTGTTGGTGCATTTCAGTAACTCTGCTGCTACCAAACTCGTCACAGTCAAACAAGAGTGAATGTTAATGTGACCAATTACAAAAAAATGCTCCTGATATTAATTGCTGCTGAGACTTTCCTTTCGTATAAACTGACTAAGATCCTTTTGTGAATAAGGTTCTTGCTGCTCGTATGGGGCGCACACACACACACACACACACACACACACAAAAGAAATCTGAGGTATAAATGAGTATTTGTATGCGTTTCACCTCTAATCTAAATACGGTATGCGTTCACAGTAAGTTCTGCATACTCGTGGTTCAAGTTCACTACCACTCTTTAACGTTTACCGGAATAATAAATGATATAAAAACAACAATGGGGAAGCTTTGAAGTGTTGTGTCGATATTTCCCGTGGCAATGTGTTTGATTCATGGGTGTGCACATCTGTCACGCGTGTACCCCTAAATCCACACGGGGTCTCTGCGGCCTCACCCAAAACACTGTTGTGGTGGAGTGGGTAACTGGACGCATCACACCAGCCCTCAACACGCCAGCTCTCAAGTCTCAACACTCCAGCTCTCAATACATCAGCTCTCAACACACCAGCTCTCAACACGCCAGCTCTCACCACACCAGTTCTCAACACACCAGCTCTCAGCACGCCAGCTCTCAACACGCCAGCTCTCAGCACACCAGCTCTCAGCACACCAGCTCTCAGCACGCCAGCCACAATGCACTTCATCACACTTTATCACCTCCCTCCTTAGTTTTTTTTTTTTTTTGGGGGGGGAGAGGATAGATCTGTGGCGCTCCTACCCACCCAGCCTTAATTTTATTTACTTTTGTGTTTGATGATGCACACTGTCAATAACCCATTCAGTACGACGACACCCTTTTATCTAATTCTTGCTACCCCGGACGATTTCATTCAGTATAAACTGCATGTCTTGTACTGAAAGTGTTAGTGAGGGCTGTCTGAGCGCTCCTGTTCAAGTCTCTCTTCATTTGTATAGAATCACTCGAAGTTGGAAAGAACACACATTTGATTGTTGGGGTTACATCATCGTTTCCCGTGCTTAACCATAAGTATAGCTCATGGCTGGGGCTCTGAGGTTCTTAAGGGCTCCGTCTCGATCGTGCAGGCTGTGGGCAGACCGCTTGACTTGCTGCGGCTATGACAATGACCCGAGCGAGTGTGCAACCAAAGTCATCGAGGACATTGTAGTGATAGGCTCGTGGGGGAAGTTGTTTTATAACTCTTTCATGAGTATACCCACACACCGTAACACATCTTGCTGTGGCCAATACATCCTACTGCATAAGATTCACCAGTATTATGAAACGTACTGGGCGAATGTGAGGGATGACGCGCAGTTCCTTCATCTCTTGGCGCGTCATGAAAATTATTGCCGGGCCTCAAGGAACACACTGACCAGAGAATGCCTGCCTTTGTTCACGCCCCGTCCATTCTTACCGATGACACACACACACACACACACACACACACACACACACACACACACACACACACACACACAGAATTACATCACGTCCACTTTAACATGCACTGCCCTCACTCAACACCTCTCCCTGAACCTTGATTGGCCAGCATTTGAAAGGACTAATTCTGGCCATCACTCCCCTTCCGAGGCTGGACTCTGCAATAGGCCTCATATGGACACTCCTATTGATACAGATGCAGGGGGTGGCGGTGGAGGAGGGTAATGGAGAGGTGGAGGTGGTGAGTGGGTGGCAGATAGAGGAGGCCAGGTGAGGGGATGAGGGAGAATAAGTGTGGGTAAGAGATAGAGGAGAACAGGTGAGGGTTTGGAAGGGATGAGGGAGAATAAGTTTGGGTAGGAGATAGAGGAGGACGGGTGAGGGTTTGGAGGGGGTGGGGGAGAACAGGTGTGGGTGAGAGAGAATGATGTGAGGCTTGGGGGAAGGGGTAAGTGTAGGTAAAGATAGCTGGTTGCGGTGGTTATAGTGAGGGAAGATCAGGACATGGGTAAAGGAGAGAACGCGGGAAAGGGAGGGGATATGGGAGGGTGGCGGTAGTCAAGTGGTTAGAGAAGTGGTCTGCTGTTTGAAAGAGGGCAGGTTCGATCCCAGGCTGGAGAGGGGAACATCCACATGGTTTGAACTGCGTTAACACAGACGTTAATGGTCTTCCACGAGACAAATCGGCATGTCAAAAAATATATTACATCAGTACTCGCTGAAACAACCCTAGTATGTATTCAGTATGGACGGTAGATATTAGCGCTGAAATAGTGACATGTGAAGGTGTGAGGCGCGTAAGATTGTTGGGGCTCATGCAAGGGGTGACCATAATGTCTGGTGCTTGTTAACATATTGTCCCGAGGTCTCAGACTCCAACAAAAAATATTAACACTTCCATACGTCTCTTATTATATGTTTGACATTTCCTGGCGAATTAATTCAATTTTTTTTTTGTTTAACTGGACGGGCCAGGTACAGCGTTCATCAATTTCTCCACTGCTAGGTCGTGCTTTTGTTCAAAGAAAAATGTCTCTTAGTAACAAAAATTGTTGTTGTTTAGCCCCAGGTTCATCTGTAACATGATTTTTGTGGACTACAGACTAAAGTTGCCCTTCTGCAGTCCACCATTTCCATGTCGGGGGACAGTGACTGTTGTTTAACTGGGCATCAGAGCTGACTGACTGTACTGGTGCCCCCGCAAGAAGGCTTTCCTCCTCAGCACCACCAGCAGGAATAAAGTCTACAAATGCCAGAGGGGGTTAGCAACGGAAATAACGTTAATTTTTTTTAAGTACTGTTAAACTACGGATGTATAAGAATTATTTTGCCGTTATTAGGTATGTTCTTAGTGTAGGTAAAATATTATGATACAAACAGCAGTAAACTATGAAAAACACAGTATTGAAGGAGATAACTACTACAGGATATACATATATTTTTTAAAAAACTGGGAAAAACACGTGGCACAAATGCTATAAACTTAAATGTGTGTATATGTGTGTACTGTAAGTAAATGGTGAGGGCGGCAGAGCAACATAAGCCCCGCAGAACTGGTTTGCGTGTCTCCCTCATGACTCCACTCTCTCTTCTTACATCTCCTCCCACCCTCATTTCCCCTCCCTTCTCTCATCGCCCTCCACCCTTCCCCTCCTTCCACCCTCCCCCTCCTGCTCCCTACTGCCGTCGCGTGAGTGTGTCTTCTGTTTTCTGCTTTGCTTTTCCTTTCCTTTTTTTTTTTTTTTTAATCTTTCGTTTCTTCTCTCGTCTCGTTCCATCTATACCTGATTTAAGCCCTTGTCACTCATAAATATGTTCTCCTGTTCCTGTCTTCCTCTCCCTTTAGTCTTGCTCTTTCTTTTAAAAAATCCTCTCTCTCTCTCTCTCTCTCTCTCTCTCTCTCTCTCTCTCTCTCCTTCCTTTGCCAGATTTCCTAGGCATTATAATTTACCTTTGATTACTGAAATGCTTGGTGTCCATAACAGCATCTAAGAAGGCTTATAAATTTCCTGAAAATGTAAGTAGCAGTAAAGACGCAGGTTTAATCAGAAAAATGGTTAATGAACGCGTGATTTTGCAGATTTATGTTGTAACCATATCTGAGAGAGTGAGATGTATACGTTAATGGTAGCCAGGGAACACAGCAGCAGGGTAAAGGAACAAAACAGGATTTACTATCATCAAGGATTCCCCACATAACTCGGATATTGTTGGCTTTCTATGCACCTTCACTCTTTGCTTTATCTAACGTACACAGTTATGTAAAACACCGCGTAATGAAACTCTGCCATCGGCAAAAGCGGTAATGGTTATTTGTAAAAAAAAAATCGCTTAAGCATCTATATTACAAATCGCAAATGTGTTTTCAAATCGAAGCAAAAGCGCGTGAAGGTGTGAAAATTTTAGGGTTGTTTAGAAGAAAATAGCTGACTGGGCATGCGGTTTGTTTTCGTAAAGATGAATAACGTTTTCCTGGTCATTTAAGTGCTTAATGTACTGTAGTCAAGAAGCAGTTTTGTATTTTGAATGTATTGTATCCTGAAACCACTGATGTGCAAGTGGGACGTTCGTGGCAAGAAATTTCAGCGGTGATTGAGATTAAGGACCAAATTAAGTGCTTGAGGGTAAGCATGATTCTGAGCAGCGAGACGCGAGGCAGGGGGAGCATAGATCAAGGCGGGAACGTTGTAATGAAGGTAAATGGTTTGATTGTTGAGGCGAGGTGCGTAAGAGCAATAGGGGCTCCGAGGGTGTTGTAACGCTTCTATAAAGGGATGTGGCCTCATCTGTGTTTAATGCCAGACATAGTTCACGATGGAGATAATGTATAATGATAGTTTTTTTTTTGTCACATGAGTTTTTATTTGACGTTTTCCGAATTAAAGAAGATAATGTGCTTGAGATAAACTCCTCTGCAATACGGACATACTCTGATTCTGACCAACTCCAGACGATTTTATTCAGTTTAGCAGACTCCTATGGGTGAAGGGGTTACGAAGAGCTCTGTTCCGAGTCATATGATATGGTTTATTCAGTCCTGTTCTCCGTACACGTAACGTTAAGGGAATGAGGATAAATACAAAAAAAAAAAAAAAAAGTCATTTTAACTTAAGATCTTGCCTGGAAAAATAATCGGTAGATAGAGGAAAACTTTTTGAACGGCATCAACTGACCTAGACTTGCTGATGTCATAATAATTGAAGAATCTATAGAAATGCATCAGAGAACGACTTTTCGGTACATTGTGCATAAAAGCTGTACGAATAAAAATTGTTCCGGAACCGAAGTGAGAAGGCAGCCAGATTCACCACCTGACGCGTCCTGTAAACAACTGTCGAGCCGCTCTTGTAAATATTGCGATTTACAGCTGGGGTGGTCACGTCGCTTAACGAGGGAATAACACGTCCGCTTGTTTAGTCTCAGCCTCACTGTGCTGACGAAGATTGACGACACAGACATTTTGGTCCTACATCGCTGGGTAACGCAGTTATTAATGGTTGAACAGATGTTGGAGGTGGATTGTGGAGGGTGCAAGATTGGTATACACTGTGTAGGTAACATAAATTTTGTGTTTGTGCGTGTGTGTGTGTGTGTGTGTGTAAATGCCGTTTGATTACAAGAAACAACAAAGCATCATTAATAATCAATGAAGTCGAAGTGGTTTTCGAGAGAAGTTAAGTCACTGAATGCACAGTGAAGCTGGATGGTTAGGAAATGGAAAATGTGAGTACATTTAAGTGCTTGGGTAATGTGATGAGTAAGGATGGCAGTTTAGAGGAGGAAGTGTTTGAAAGGATGCAACAAGGAAGAAATATTGCTGGTTCATTAAAAGCAGTGATAAGAAATAGGGAAGTGAACATGGAAGTAAAAAAGTCGCTGCATGATAGTACTGTATGGAGGTGAAGCTTGGGCCTTGTTGGAAGGACGCAAGTCAAGAGTGAGAGCACTGAAAGTGGGTTATCTGAGAGGAGCATGTGTAGGTATATAGAGAGGCAGACTGACAATGAGGAAGTGAAGGAGCGTTGTGGTGTGGAAGTGGATGTGATAGGAAGCATTGAGACATACGTTTAGGTGGAGAGGATGGAGAGTGAGAGACTAACTAGGAGAGTGTGTGTGAGATGGAGGAGGGGAGAGGAAAGGGGAGGCTGAGGATAAGATGGAGGAATGGAGTCAAGAGCTATATGGGGAGGGGAGTAAGTTGAGGGGAGGGCAGCGAAATGGCATGGGACAAGACGAAGTGGAGGCGATTTGTTTGTAGCCACCCCTTTCGGGATTGAGGCGTCTTGCTATAGATTGATTATAATTGTGTATATTTGTTGCAGGAAAAAAAGGGTATTTGTTATTGCAGCATAGGATGTCATAAAAGGGTTTGATGCTGACACAGTGTATTCTCTGTTACCGTTTCTGTTAGTAATTAAACCTGTCAATCTCATGACGTATTTCTCATTTTATTCATGCCATCTGTAGACGAATTTGTTCAGCTCAGGAGAGATTTTTCTGAAGTGGAGGAGTTATAGACTACAGTAAACCCTTGGATGTTATATAAGAAATCTCCCTTGATCTGAACTGAGTTGTGTCTAAGTAGCAACAAAAAAAATAGCAGTGCAGTGGCTAATGGCGTCAAACACATACTACAACGAATCGGCTGAAAGACAAAGTAAGCTTTCCGTCAACTTCCTCAAAGCAAGGACATCAGCTGATTTGGCTGTTGGTGCTGCAAGACGATTGTAGACAACATAGGAGAACTCGGTAGTAGTGAAGGGGTTCATAAAAGCTGTTTCTCACACCTTCGTTTTGAAATCTTGTGAACCGAAAAAAAAAAAAATCGTTTGGAAATTTCAAGAGTTAAACAAAGGACGTCCTCGGGTTTGAAGGGATTAGGCTTTTGGGGGAGACTCTTCGTAGGAAATTGGTTACATTCATTTTTCAAGTAGTCCTCAATATTGCCTTGTATGTTTAAGTGATATTCTTGATGCCACGACACCATTTTATTTAGCTTGTTGACACATCTCATAATGGAGTTAGAATAATCATACTCTCTTCACTTTTACTTGGCCTAAACTTGTCACCTCTTCGTTTTGATGGCATTGCAACAAGAGACTAATAGATTTGGGTAGTAGTCACGGAAAGTGTTACGGAAAAAATGTGGAACCGTAATATTGATGGAAAGGATGTGGAGCCGTAATATTGATGGAAAGGATGTGGAGCCGTAATATTGATGGAAAAGATGTGGAACCGCAATATTGATGGAAAGGATGTGGAACCGTAATATTGATGGAAAAAATGTCGAACCGTAATACTGACGGAAAAGATGCGGAGCTGTAATTTTGACGGAAAGGGTGTGGAACTGTAGTGTTGTCTAATTTTATACGGAGCTACGGGAAATAAGCTGCAAAACGACGAAAATGCCCTCCAAGTTACTGTGGACCAAGTGCAGTGTGTAGCAATGTTATAGGTGTTTAAGTGAGGTCATATATAGCCTGGGAATATATAGTGGGATATCTGCTGGTTGTATACTAAATGAACCTGTGTAGCCTTCACTCTTCCCCTCCACCCACACACCCGCAGCTGCCAACACTGAACCTCGCCACGGCAGAAATATTTGTCTTACATGCTCTGCCTCCCTGACCCGGCCCATCCTCGCTCACCAGATCCTTCAGCACACTGCACTTAGAGAATGACTGGTTCCCTGATATCCACAGCAACTTCACTCCCATGACATAATTCTCTTCTTGCCACATTCAGAAGCTTTTGTTCAGCTTACGAGAGGCTTAGGGCTCGAAAGGGTTAGATATGGCATTCATAGACACCTTCACTACTAAAGGCCTCTTCTAAATTGAGTAAAATTGTCTCGAAGTTGACAGGAAAAACTAATAAATTATGTTATGATAAGAATGGATTATCACCTTGACGGCCAGGATTTCTATTCAATGGACAAACTGGTGTGGTGTCAGCCTAAATAAACTTCTTAGACGTGCCAGTAGCAAGAGAAGAGTGACTAGAAGTAATCTTGATGCCTTTGACTGCTTGGATTTCTCTCAGCTGGACAAGATATGGTGTTTGCCTGAAGGAATTACGCAGCGCAAGGGTTAATACATTTCTCTCAGGTTTGCCTCATCCCGGCAGTTAAAATCCCACCCTGTCAGACTGGCTGCCCCGTGTCCCCTCAGCCACTCCTTTACACGTAATTCTCCTGTAGTTGTCTCCTTCTCTCCCTCCCTCCCTCCCTCCCTCCTTCCCTTCCATGCCTCCAGCTACCCATCCACCAGGTGTTTTCTCCCTGGGACAGACAGACTTCATTGCAGTTTTTATTACATCTTAATAATCTTTTCTGTGTTATTCGTATATTTATGATATCGACAGACTATAGTGTGCACCAGAAACATACTGTATATGAAGATGTAACGGGCAGAGTAAATCGCTGAGGGTGAGGTATTGCGAAAGCTTCTAAGCCAACGACTCATTGTTTACTATCTCATTAAGCAATCCCTCTCACCCAACCTTGTCCTAACAGTGTTCCCCTCCAGGTGGTGTTCTTGTAGCGGTCTTGTGGCCTCCTAACAGCCTGTCACCCCCTCTTCCTTCCTACCTTACACCAACGCGCCTGGTTTGTCACTTTGTAGAGTTTATCATCAGTACATTTCTTACCCCCGTGTCTGTAAATCTGAGTGGACAAGGGTATAAGCAAGCCCTTAATGTTTGACGGTCATTTATGAAACACCTGTAACTGTTAAGTGTGATTAGCCTGCATACCACATATTAGAGGGTAGTCATTACATGCTTCGGGAATTGTTGTAATTATTTTGGCGCTAATCCACACGGTCGCGCTAAATTTAATGATAGGGCAGTTCATAGCCTGTTATAGCCTGTTACTCCTCTGTGTCAGTCCACCTGGCCATCTCGTATATCATCTTACAGTCCCTCTCGCTATGCCTCATCCCAACAGAGTCCACCTCACTTTTCGCACCCCAGCTGGCCGTCCCCCTCGCCCTCTAGCGGAGCTCTGTGCAAACGTGGGACGTGGGTGAAGATGCTACCCTTTTGGATATTTCTGTCCATGGACCATCTTCGCCGGTTGTTGCTGTGCCCCTTTCCATCTCTCTCTTCCACTCATCTCTTCTTCTCTTTACTTTTTCCTTCTACTCTTCTCATTCTCACTCTTTACATTTATCTTATTCTCGCTGAATGTCAGCTTCTAATTTATATTATCATTTTTTTTCTTTTTTACTGTCGTGAGGTTCTCCCGATAAGTCTTTGATTAACTTTTTATTTCTGCCACCGAAGGTCGATGGAATTTGTTTTCACCCAGGTCTGTCTGCTGGCTTTTCACCGGATTGTGGAAAACGTTAACTGAGGATCATGATGGCAATTTCTGAAGAAGTTCTTACTGAATTATGGTGACGTGATAAAGTTTTAGTGAAGGGGATCAGTAGAAAGACACAATCTTACTTTCAGTAAATCTGAGAGAACAGTTTGCTCAAAGTCGACCTGGGAAACACTGAGGCTGTCGTCCATAGAGTTTTTTTGAAGTGCATATCACCGCACAGGGTGGCGGAGGTATGCACTCTACTAAATACCTTTGTTTTTATTTTTAGAGAGTAAAAAAGCAAAGGCCGCAGTCCTATTGATTTTTTTTCCAGAGAAAAGATAATACTCAGATAATGATCTGTTCATATGCAGGTGCTTGCACAACACTGGTTTGAAAAGCAGGAGATCATAGGAAGGGTAGACGAATGAAAACTGTTAAAGCTCTGCATGTTATGTGTATCAGAGACTTATAACGCAGGTTATCTTTGGCATTAGAGAAATGAACAGTTGAGTAATTGTTAATGCTGAGCTACTTGACATGTTTTATTTTTGTGGCCTCGGAACGTTGTGTTAATCAATATACTTTGTGTGAGACATTTAATGTGCTTGGAAATCATTTTTTTCCTTCGTTATTTTTCTATGCCATTCCCATAATTTAACAACATAGTTTTCTCGCCTCCGTCCGTCGACCTTGCCCGTGTGTGTTCTATTAAGTGTTAGTTGGCCAAGTGAACTCAGAGCTGCAGTTGATCTCACATATAGTGGGACGTGACTGAGGCAGAGGTGAGGTTAATGGTACGAGGGGAGGTTAGGGAATGGATGGCACCCGGAAAGATTGTAAATGGTTTCAGTTATGATGCGGGGTGAGAATGAGCGACCCGTACTGGAGCAATGTTATGAAAATGCGACACACGGGGTAACGATATGCGGAAAAGAATATAGAAAGATGTGAAGAGCTCTGTAGGAAAAAACCTGCTATAAAGGAAATCCATTTATTTATTATTTGCAGAGGGAAAATGTGGGTTTTAAACTTATTGGAAAATGATAGTGAGTATACTATTATATGAACAGGTGACTCGAGAGGCGTAAGGGAGAAGAGTGGGGTAAGGAGGGAGGGTGATGGAGGAGAGGAGAGAGGGTGGTGGAGGGATGGAGGGAAGGTGATTAAGGGAAGGAGGGAGGTTTTTGGAAGTTGACGGAGAGAAGGAGGGAGGTAGATGGAGAGGAGGAGGGAGGTAAATGGAGAGAAAGAGAGAGGTAGAATGTGGGGGGGAGGAGGAAAGGCAGGTATGAAGAGAGGACGGCCTAGGGAAGGGCTCGTCACAACACCTCTGCCCTCACCAACCTAAATTTACCCTGGTCTCTGAGTCGTATTGTCGTTGGCATATAGGGGGATTCGTGGCACATTTTCCTTGGCAATTTATTTTGCATAGTACACATTTATGTTTATTGTAAGTTATTTTTATCAATTTAATATCGACAAAGCTTGCATTAGTTACATACAAGGTAATATTGAGGTGACGTGCTTAATGAATAGCCGAGAAAGATATTACAAAAATCTAATTGGAACTTACTTTCCTCTCCCTCCCGCCTCAACCATATATGTGCTCGTGTCTCACTCTTTCTAAATTCGTTTGGCCTTTTCTTTCTTATCCATATTCCTCTTCCATTCATCATCATCCCCCCCTCTCTCCCTCCCGTTTTTCTCCATCAACCTCCTTTCTTCTTTCTCTATCAACCTCCCTCCCTCTTCTCTCCATCAGTCCCTCTTCCTCCATCTAGCAATCTCCCCTTTCTTCTCTCCATCATCCTACCCCCTTCTTTCTCCATCTACCCTCCGTTCTCTTCTCCCTCACAGCTTCATTCACATCCTTCCTTCTTCCACTGACATTCTCCTTTCTTCTCCATCAGTCTCCTTCCTCCTCTCTCCTCCATCAGTCTTTTTCCTCCTCTCTCCATTAGTCTCTTTCCTCCTCTCTCCTCCATCAGTCTCTTTCCTCCTCCTCTGCAGCCTTTTACCTCCTCTCAAGTACTCAACCCAACCGTCTCAGTATCAGTAAAATCAGATTAGTTCATACGTCTTGTGCAGCCTCTTATTGCTTACATTATAAACATCCCATTTTCAGGCTGGTAGTCTTTAAAATCACGAAATAATCATGGTCAAAGTCAAAAGTTGTTGCACATAACTTTCTAGTCTAATCAACAGAAAATTTGTATGTATCATAAACAGACCAACGGCTCCTTATCATTCCATCCTTCTCATCTCTCACGTATTTTATCGTTCGTCCCCCTTATCTTGACAGAGATTTTATCGTTTTGCAGCTTATTTCCCGTAGCTTAGTGGCAGAATAAGAGAATACTACGGCTGTGCATCCTTTCCATTGAGCTTCATCATGACAAGCATCATATTTTAGGGTTAATCTCTTGTTGTAGCTCAGCATTCTAGAGAAATGGCAACCTGAGGCAAAGTTAAAGGTGGACAGAGCATAGTGGAGGGGAGAAAAGTTTCCCAGAACCTGTAAAATGTGTACCGCAGCTTTTGATGTTGTGGGAGCTGTGTTGTCTGTTCTGTTTCCTGTGACTGGTGTTAGACTTGGGTTGAGTTGCCTTTATCACACCTCTTCCTTTGCTTGCCTGTTTTAGTCTGTACATTGGACGTTAACAGTCTCTGGAATATTAATTAGTATACACAATCCTAGGCTGATATTAAAATTCTGTAAGCAGCATGTAAGGAAATGTGAAAAGTGTAGCTTAGTATACAAAATAAATCGTTAAGGGAAAATTGCTAGAATGCCTCCCAAACCCACGAGTATGCGGCACTTGTGAATAGGGTATCTTGTAAAGCCTAAGTGAGTGTATCGCAGCAACATCGACCCATCAGAGACGCATTAGTTCAGGGAAGACTTTTGCTCGTGTTTGGCTGGTTTTAAGTAATCTTCAAGCATAAAAATAATGAAGGTGGTCAATTCCCTGCCCGCCTATGGGTGTGCCGTCCTTCCTCCCGGGCTGTGGCTATGACCTGTGTTCTCCTACCCTTAGCAGGTTTAATTTCGTAAAACCTCATCTTCATCGATTTATTTTCCCTGATACGATTTAATATCCTAATGTCTTCGTGTATTTTACAGATGCACATCATGTCTAAATTAACACTGGGACTTCCATAACTCACGCTCAGATAAATAAAATGTTCGGCGTTGGTAAGGATGAAATATTAAAGTTGTTCCGGCCATGAATGAGTTAAAAGATTATATGAAGATGTCCTCTAAGAAAAAAAAAGTTTATAAAGAAGTGTAAGGAAGTGTTCTATGGCGAAATAAATGTCTGTAACTAAACCCTCAGCTCTCCCTTCCTTCACCACTCCTCTCCACTACACTCGCTTCTATTTCTCATCCTACCTTATTTTAGTGTTTCTGTCATTTTATAGTCACACCCTATTCTAATTCTCCTTCGTTTTTCTTTCTGTTTTTCCTGTATTGTCATCCCGGAGCTTATTAACATCGACTACAGAAGCTTTCAAACACCTCTCCATACGACTCTGTTCTTTCCTATGTCATATTATTGTTTTTCTTTACGTTTCAAACATTATGTACGTCGATATTTAAACGTTCTGAATAGCATATAAATAAAGAGTATTGAGACGAGCTACGCAATGTCCTCTATCTGATGCTGGTTGACTCATCCACCCGTGATTTTCAGTGGTCAGTTTCCTACTCACGTTTTTCTTACACTCCATATCTTCATTCCTCCTTTCTTCTCTCATTTCCTCATTTCCTTTCGTTTTTCTTCTGTATTCTTGCTTATGTCTCATGCATTCTTTTTCCTCCCCTCCTTCCTCCATTCCTTCCTTCTTCCGCCCTTGCCTCTTCCATTCCCTCCTTCCTTCATACCCCTTTCATTATTCTTCCTCCTCCCTTCCTCCTCCTTTCCTCCGTCTTCCTGGTGGTGTTGGAGGGCTGGAGAGGCATGGAGGGTGAGAGGGAAGGCACCGGCACCTCTGAGACAATTTTAGCCTGGCGTCACCACAGTTGGCACGCCCGCCCTCCCTGCCTCACCTAACCCTGTCTCCCTGCCTCCCTCTCCATGCCTCACCCTGCCTCTCTGCCTCACCCTCACCCAACCCTGCCTCCCTGCCTCCCTCTCCATGCCTCACCCTCACCCTGCCACCCTGCCTCACCCTAACCCTGCCTCCCTCTCTATGCCTCACCCTCTCTCCCTTCCTGCCTCACCCTCAGTCTGCCTCTCTCTCCCTCACTCTACCTTCCTCTCCCTGCCCCATCCTCATTCTGCCTCCCTGCCTCACCCTTTCCCTGCCTCAGCCCTACCCTCACCTTGTTTCCGTTACTCATTCACCTTCTCCCTACCTCTCCTTCTGTTCTTTCATCACTATTCTCTTACTGCATCCATTCTCTCTCTCTCTCTCTCTCTCTCTCTCTCTCTCTCTCTCTCT
>JAGKTI010000573.1:98202-126772 GCA_018397915.1 Birgus latro | reverse complement strand
GATAGAGAAGATCTGTTTTTATGGGATAAGAGAGCAACAAGAGGACATGGACTGAAACTGAAGAAGCCGCGCTGCTTGAAGGACATCAAGAAATATAGTTTTCCGTATAGATGCATAGACCTGTGGAATAGACTGGACAAAGAGATCGTCCAGTCTAAAAACTTAAACGAGTTTAAAGCTAAATTTGACTTACTGAGAAACAGAGACGGGACTCCACGAGCGTAGCTCATTTCCTGTATATCACAATTGGGTAAATACACACACACACACACACACTCACACTCACACTAAACATTTGCCAAAATGAGGCTCAACGCTACAAATCTGGTGGTGAATTAGGAAGCAAAAGCATGGTTATGAGATTCGCTGTAAAGAAAAATAAGTAAAGACTCTTCAATGTACACTACTTTAACCCGTCCAGTCCCAACCGTTTTTTTACCCAGCCTACCCCCAGATCCCGACCAATTTTCGACTTTTTGTTTTTTGGCTGAAACCTACGCTTTTGGTGAGAAACATCGAAAATTCATAGTGAAATCGCGATCCTAAGGTAAAAAAAATGTTGATACAGGTGTCACTCAACCTTACGTTTTCCTTCTTTTTCAGGGTACCTGGCTAAAGAAAACGAACTATGGAAGGGTTAACAAATGCAAGCCACTTTAAATTACGAATTTATTTCATTTATTTGGTACGAAATTATGTGTATTAACCCTTTCGTGCACAGTAAGTTTTATTAAGTTTCATGGCTCACGATTTTACTCCCCCGCACGGTCCGCTGGCAGCCCGCGGTACGCAAATTACATGTATTCTTGCCTCATTTTCGCCACCCAAACCTCAAAATGTTGCCCTGAAACTCACATCATCTTATTCGCCAATGTTTGTTCTAGCTGATAAGCCAAAAGAAAAACCAGAAAAATATGAATAAAAGTACACAAGGCCGTCGTGAATAAACATTTTGGAACATTGATCTCACTTCCCAACATCGTCGTTCGACTGTTTTCCGTCATACAGAAAAATGTTGTTATAAGTTTTGGTAATTTCATTGGCTTTCTAATGAGGTATGTCCGGTTGTGATGCGATTTGTAGTTTTCGAGAAAATAGCCAAAAACTAAAAGCCATTTTTGTAAAAAAATTGATTTTTGTTCAGGAAGGTATACTGCAGAAGTTTTGTTGCACACCTTTTGTTTTTATTACATAATCTTATGTAGAATTTCATAAACTTTTTCCTGATACCTTTTTGTTTTGATACGCTTCATAGTTTCCAAGTAAATCGCAAAAAACTACAGGGTACTCGCGGCCGCGGTGCACTTTTGTCATGCGTGCACAATAGCCACCTACGTAACCACAACTTTTCATTAGAGAAATTACATAGTTATGTCCTGTACATATGTAGAATCCACTGATCTTTATCATGGTTCTTACAGGAAATCGATACGTTCAATAATTTTGGAGTAAATGGACGACAAAGATAGAACACTCTTCCTCGCCCGCAAGCGAGATAAAAACGCTCAATTTCCCTGCCTCACGAATACTTACATATTTTCACTCGTTACGTTTTATTATTATTTTTTTTTACTCAAATTATACACGAGAAATATCATAAGCTCTTTGATAGTGCTCTCAGTAACTCGACATTTCCACTACTCTTTTTGCTAAAGCTGAACTTTCTTCCATCTCATATGTGTATATGTAAAAAACAATACTTATTTGTGAAAAAAAATATAGAAATGTAGAAACATGTCAATGTACAAATCAACAAAACATGGATAACTCACTTGCTCCAGAGGTGTTGAGCTGCTGGCAGGAACTTGAAGGAATTGAAGATGAGTTAGGTAGTGTGTGAGTTTTGTGTGTGTTTATGGTGCGTGAGTGAGTGTGAGTGTGTGTGTGTGTGTGTGTATGTGTGTGTGTGTGTGTGTGTGTGTGTGTGTATGCATGTGTGTGTATGTGTGTGTGTGTGGCGTATTCTCTGTTCCTTGCACCACGTTTGCCTAACACATGCGATGCACATAGTAGATTTCTCCACGAACATTCGCTGCACGACATACGTATATAATGTCATATATGTGTCGCTGTGTGGCGTATTTTCTTGTCTCTGACCATTACGTAACTTTCCGCTGTCAGTCAATGCACGCAATATTTCTCGGTGAACACTTCTTGCACTATTTTATACGTATATTTCACACTGAACCATATGCAATATAAAACACTATCACATGATTCCATCCCAGCCTCTTGTTATTCCCTTCCCTACTGTATGGCGTAAGAGACCGCCTGTTCCCTTAGCAAATAATGCATATATATATGTTATCTGTATGGCATAACATAATGCCTGCTATGGTAGGTCAGTTATTTCACTAATCCAGGCACTATATGTTTCACAGATATAAGTAATGTCTTCACTATAAGGGTAAATTACATCATTTTACGGGCAGAGTGAGTGGAAACCCCGCTATAACAAACCAGACTCTGCCTCTAGGCCTAACGGCTGATAACGGGCCCCAATGCTTTACAAACAATATATCTATGTTCAGTAGACACAATCACTTCACAGTATAGTAAAAAAAACACTGTACAGTCATAATATTTCAATAATAGCTTCAGAATCGGGTGGGAGGGGGAAAATGGCAGCTTTAAAGGGACAAAACAACACAGCACGACCCTGCTGTCTGGCTGCTAGTGGAGCACTGAGATTCTATCACTACGTACAGGCACATAGGAGTCATTGCAGTGTTGCCAAAGTCTTACCTCGGGAGAGACACGTGGCTGCTAGAATGCTACAAAATTTGGCGCAAGTCGACGAAAAATTATTTTTTGGTTAATTTTTTTTGCGTTTTCACGCGATTTGCGGTCCTGTGCTTTGACACACCACACCACATGAACGCAAATCGCAGTACCATGCACGAAAGGGTTAAAAGTCTATATTGGTTTTCACACAATAATATAGGCGTTTATAAGCATTGTTCACTCACCCAAAACCCCAGTATATGGTACCTTCCTTTACGACATTACCACCTCATCACTTCTGTTTGTTTCTTCCTCTAGCTTCTTTATTTGTCCTCCACCTCAGTAATCACTTTCACCGTGAATTTTGTCATTGGAGGGACCGTGGGGCAACTTACCTTTACTGGCTTGGTTACTGCTAACAGGTGAATTGCCCAGTGTGGGGGGAGGGGGGAAGGGGGGGTTAGGTGGGGCCAGGCAATATCCCCGCTTGACAGCAGGTAGAGGAAGGTTTCCCACATATGCCTACCAAAAATCACCCGCGAATGCTGAAAAATGTGCACACAATGGGCCTTGCAATTGCGTGACACATGATGCACGTCGTTGGGTCTGTCCACAGGAAAAAGTAGTGACGTGCATCGTACGTCGTTGGGACTCGGCGAGTTAAGGCTGTAGGGGGGTTTTTCAAGAATTCTCCCCCAGTATCCCTGCTTGTCGTAAGAGGCGACTAAAAGGGTTGGTGGTGGGTTAGTGCCCCATCCTGTAAAACAACTAACTGAAAATACAAACAAGAAGCCTTGGACCAGGACTGACCAAAAGTTGATCAAGAAGGACAGGACAAAGGACGTGGTAAAGATTGCAACATGGAATGTAAGGGGTATGAATGATGAGGTGAAGGAGAGAGAGATTGTACAGGTGCTTGAGAGTGTGAAAGTGGATATATGTGGACTAACTGAAACTAAATGGTGAGGTGAGAGTGTGAGAGATGGGAGTATGGATGGGGTATATGAGCGGGAGTAGGTGAGAATGAGAGGGCAAAAGAAGGAGTGTGTATTGCTGTGGGCAACAGATGGAAGGAGAATGTAAGAGAGTATGGATCAGTTGGGTCAAGGATTGTGTGGGTAAGAGTGAAAGTTGGACTACAAATGTGGGCAATTGTGTGCGTGTATGTGCCAACGCAAGATCGTTTAAGTAGAGTGAGAGAAGAGTTCTGGACAAATGTGGAAGCCTGCTTGGAAAAGTTTGAAAGGAATGAGAGAGTGTTTCTGATTGCAGATATGAATGGAAAAGTAGGGAATGAGAAGGTGGATGGAGTGGTTGATGAGTGGGGTGTGCCTGCAGAGATGGATGAGAATGGCAGTGCTTTAGTGGACATTTGTGCCGGGAGGGGGTTGGTGTTATCCAATACCCTCTTCAGGCACAAAATGATCCATAGGTATACATGGCGAGTGGTGAGAAGGGTGGACGGTGGAATGAATGAACGGAAGGCAGTGATTGACTATGTGTGTGTGGATGAAAGGATGAGAAGATGTATAATGGATGCAAGAGTATATAGAGGTTGGGGGAGTGGACTTTCTGACCACCACTTGGTGGTGGCCAAATCAGAATCCAAACAAGATGGAGGAAGAGAAGAAGGGAAGGACAGGAGGAAGTATTTGTTACAAGGAGGGTGGAAAAGTTACAAGAGGATGGAATAAAGGCTGAATATAAAAGGGAAATGGAGGAGCGATTGGATAAATATAGGTTGGAGCAGATGAGGGACTTGGAAGGTGTGTGCAAGATATTCACCGAATAAATCTGTGCAGCATGTGAGGTGTGTGGGGTGAAGAGAAGACAAAAGGGGGTTCAGGGAACAGCATGTTTGACTGAAGAGGTGAGAGAGGCTGTGGCACAAAAGAAGAAAGTATATAATGAGTGGATGAGGAACAGGGGCGTCGAAGAAGCTGAGAGACGGACGAGAGAGTTATATGTAGAGAGGAGGAGAGAGGTGAAAAGATTAATAAGAGAGAGTAAGAAGAGAGTGGATGAGGAATTTGGAAGGAATATGAGTGCAAAGTGGAGGGAATGTAAGAAAATGTTCTGGATGGAGATAAAGAGAGCTCGACTGGGTGCCATCAAAGTCAGTGGGGGTGTGAGAGATAAAAATGGTAAATTACTAGTGGAGATGGGAGAAAAAGTAAACAGATGGAGAGACCACTTTAATGAACTCTTGAACACAGAGAATGAAAGTAATAAGTGGCTGGAGAATGTTGGGGAGAAGGAGGGTTGTGAGAAGAGAGGAAGAAATCAGTAGGATGGAAGTGGTGGAAGCAATGAAGAAAGTTAAAATGGGGAAAGCCCCAGGAATTGATGGAGTGTTTGGTGAAATGCTGAAGCACGGGGGAGAGATAGTAATAGAATGGATGTGGAAGGTGTGCAGATTTGTGTGGGAGGAGGGTAGAGTCCCGGAGGATTGGAAGTCAGGTATAATTATTCCTCTGTACAAAGGAAAAGGGGAAAAAGCAGTGTGTGGTAATCACAGGGGCATTTGCCTTCTCAGTGTAATAGGAAAAGTATATGGTAGGATACTTATTGACAGAGTTAGGGAAAAACAGAGGAATTGGAGAAAAACAGGGAGGTTTTAGGAAGGGAAGAGGTTGTGTAGACCAGATATTCATTCTTAGATCCTTAGTGGAAAAGTTTCTAGAGAAGGGAAAGAAGTTGTATGCAGCCTTCATGGATCTGGAGAAAGCATATGACAGGGTGGACAGACAAGGATTCTGGAAAGTATTAAGAATATATGGAGTGGATGGGAAGTTGTTAAAAGCAGTGAAGAGTATGTATGAGGGTGCTAAGGCTGCAGTGCGTGTGGATGGCAAACTGAGTGAATCTTTCCATTTTAAGGTTGGATTGAAACAAGGATGTGTCATGTTGCCATGGTTGTTCAATCTGTACATGGATGGGGTTATAAAAGAGATACAAGGTTGGGCAGTGGATGTTGGAGTGGCTCTAGTGAGAGAGGGCAGTGTTTGGAAACTCCATGTACTGTTGTTTGCAGATGATACTGTGTTGTTGAGCGAAGATGAAGTGGAGCTGCAAGGCTTGGTAGATGAGTTTGGGAGAGTGTTTAAGAAACAGAATCTAAAGGTGAATGTATGGAAGAGTAATGTGATGGTCTTTGAGGGAAGTGAAGTCAGTGAATGTACAGTGAGATTGGATGGGGAGGATATGGAGAATGTGAGTGAATTTAAGTACTTGAGCAGTGTGATGAATAAGGATGGAAGTATGGAGGGTGAAGTGCTTGAAAGGGTGTAGCAGTGAATGAAGGTTGCTGGTTCATTGAAAGCAGTGATAAGAAACAGGGAGGTGAACATGGTAATGAAAAAGTTGTTACATGACAGTATTGTGATACCAACTCTAACATATGGAAGTGAAGCTTGGATCCTGTTGGAAGGACAGAAGTCAAGAGTGGAAATGAGTTATTTGATAGGAGCATGTGGAGTCACATGTAGAGACAGACTAACAAATGAGGAAGTGAAGGAGCATTGTTGTGTGGTTGTGGACGTGATAGGAAGCGTTAGGAGAAACATGTTAAGGTGGCTTGGGCATGTGGAGAGGATGGAGAGTGAAAGACTGACGAGGAGAGTGTATGTGAGTGAGGTGGAGGGGGGCGAGAGGGAGGGGGAGGCCGAGGATGAGATGGAGAGATGGAGTGGAGAGGTACATGAGAGAGGGAGGTGTGAGTTGGGAGCAATTTGTTTGTGGCCACCCCGTGTGGGATTGATGTGTCTGGCAATAGATAGATAGATAGATATAGGTAAGTGTATTAATAAAGTTGTATAAATAAGGTGGTGAGAAAGAAACTGAAAATATTGAATGATCTAGCAGCTTTTGTACGGTATTTTCGGATAGATATATAGGAAGATATATGCATACATGTATATTTTTTATATTCATAAAAGACCTCTACTGAAATAAAAGGCTAGGGCGCTGATACATGTACTTTGGGTATTGTTTTCATATGCCCGGTCGGTGACGTTCAGATGTAAGATGGCGCCCAGCAGAGCGGTTCGCCAAACTCCTCCTACTCCATGGTGCTGCTCCGCAGCTCACTTCCCCCTCCCTCATATACCTCTCAACTCCATCCCTTCACCTCATCCTGTCTTCCCCTTCCTCTCCCTCCCTCCACCCCACCTCCATACACCCTCCTAGGCAGTCTTTCATTCTCCATTCTCTCCACATGTCCAAACCACCTCAGTGTATTTCTAATCTTGTCAACCACATCCACATCCACCCCACAGCATTTCTTCACTTCTTCATTCGTCAACCTGTCCCTCCATGTCACTCCACATGCTCCTCTCAAGTAAGTCATTTCCACTGCTCTCACTCTTGACTTATTACCCTCTTGCAAGGTCCATGCCTCGCTTCCATATGTCAGGGTAGGGATCACAATACTATCATGCAGTGACTTCTTGACTTCCATACTCACCTCGTCATTATTGGTGGATTCCAATTTATATGTTCAGTGATGAATTATGCAAGCCTTGCTGGGACTTCTAACCTCACTGCAACACACTACAAGCTTATACAGAGCATACAGAACAAGGCCCTGAAAATAATCACAGGCTGCACAGCTACTACACCTACAGACCACCTGCATCAAGAAACCAAAGTCCTCAAAGGCAAGGATCATCTAGACACAAGAGGCACACAAATTCTTGCTGCAGCCTCCACAAACCCACACCATCCACCACACTACATAGCAGCACATCCACACACACACAAAGGAACATAAAACAACACCCAGCACACGATATCATACACAAATTAGGGGAGGCGGTAGCTCGATCGGTAGAGAGTTGGCTTGCGGTCCCGTGGGACCCAGGTTCGAATCCTCGCTGGTGCAGGGAACAGTTTAAGGATTTGAATTTCATTAAATCAGGCTTTACTGATCTACCAGAAGACCCGCCGACATGTCGTAAAAATGACCCCGCTAATACCAATACACCAGTCCTGTATGAGACAGCCCTAGCATGTATTCAATATGGACGGTGGGTGTTAAGCGCCGAAGCGGTGACATGTAGATTGTAGGAGGACGACTGGGCCTTGATAGCAGGCTGTGAAGCCTATGCCCAGAGTCGGACACATAAAAAACAAAAAAAAACAAAAAAATACAGTCATCTCTCCCCCTTTGCCCGTCTCAAACCAACTTCCAGAAGCACATCCATGCTCATATCACTCGCCGCTCCATTCAGTCACTCAAAGACAACACAGATCTGCATGCACGGCCTCCTGATATCCACCCCTCTGAATCGTACCTCCCTCATGAGGACAGAGTCCACCTGGCTAGGCTGAGATGTGGACATCATCCAGCCCTCTTGAGTTATCAGAAGAGGCTGGATGACTCCATCACTGATGCCTGTCCAGGATGCAACACAGCATCCCATACTGTTAAGCAAACTATGGAAGACTGCATTGCACACAATTGCCTGTGCCAACAACACAACATACACTCCTTGAGAGCTCTGGGAAAGCCCAGTCTCGGCCGTGGCCTTCTTTAGGGACTCGGGGCTGTTCGGCCAGACTGCCTAGGGAGAAACTTCCACTACTACTGCCGTAGTCGCTTTGATGTCTCCACTCCTGTTTTTCAGACTTTTAAGTATTTTTTCTATTATGTCCTTATGTTATCCTCATTAGTTAATATTCTTCCACTTACATCCTTCACACTTTTACGATTCTTTTCACTCTCACATCTACATTTCCACACACCTTTCCAGAATAACTTCCTATTTTCAGAGTAGGTTGCATTCATTTTTCTTCCTAGATCATTACCTTCTTCATTTTCCTCTTCACTAGTCTGTTTATGTGCATCTTGCTCACATTATATTTAGTTCTTATTTCAACTGAACCCCAGTCCTGTATCCACTCTAATCACTTCTTCCTCTTTCCTCCACTGCTCTATTGATATCTTCATCCCACCATGCTTTACCTTTCTTCTTTGTTGTTACTCTTGACACACCATACACCGCTTTTGCATTCCGAATTGAGCAATCCATATATATATTCCACAGGCTGCCCACATCCATTTCATTCCAATTCACTGATTCTAACTCCTCCCCTACTTTGGTCCTGTATTCATTAACCATTTCTTTGATCCTCAGCTTCTCGATTTTCAGTCTCTCTCCGTGACTGCTCCTCTCTCTCTTGGTCTTCCTCACTCCTCTCAGCTTGATCTTGCATACTAAAATCATATGATCTGAGAAACCTCCACATTGTCCTCTCACTGCCTTCGTATCAGCACCACTACCCAGCATTGATTTCTCCACGAGCTTGTAATTAATCAGGCTCCTTTCAGCATGATTGCTATTCCCTCTGTATTTGTAAGTGTATGTGCATCTTAAACGTGAATTACAAATGCACAGTCTCCTTTCTTGACACTGCCCTCAGGCAGTACTTCTTTGATTTTCCTTGGAATGATTATTGTTTCCATGGCCGGGAGCCATCTGAGTGTGCCTTGCGCATTACGGAGGTTATTCTCTTGGGCATGGAAGCATACATTCCTTTCTCATATTCTTTGACTAATGCAAGAAAGCCTTGGTTTAATCACGCATGTTCTAATGCTGTCCGCAACAAGGAGAGGGCCTATAAGAGGTACCGGAGCCAACCCACCCCTGAATCACATCTTTTTTTTATTTCTGCCCGGAATCGTGCTAAGTCTGTTCTTCGCTCTGCTAAAAATAATTTCATCCGTGCTAAATGTTCTCAACTCTCCAAGTCCCAAAGAAGGGTGACCATACCCAACCCTCTAACTATCGTCCAATTGCTTTAACATCCTGTGTCTCAAAAAGTTTTCGAGTCAATTCTTAACAGAAAAATTTTAAAGCATCTTTCCTGTCACAACCTTCTTTCTGATCGTCAGTATGGGTTCCGTCAGGGACGCTCCAGTGGCAATCTTCTCACCTACCTTTCAGACTCCTGGTCATCCTTCTTTCGGGTCTTTGGCGAAAGCTTTGCCATTGCACTTGACATCTCAAAGGCTTTCGATCGAGTCTGGCATAAATCTTTAATTTCCAAACTGCCCTCCTAAGGTTTCTCTCCTTCTATCTGTGCCTTCATCTCTAGCTTCCTTTCTGGTCGTTCTATAGCCGCTGTTGTAGACGGCCATCGTTCTTCTCCTAGACCTATCAACAGTGTTGTTCCTCAGGGCTTTGTCCTATCTCCAACTCTCTTCCTTTTATTCATCAATGACCTAAGCTTTACATCTAACCCTATCCACTCATATGCTGATGATTCCACCCTTCACCTTTCCATACGGTTTCCGCAACGTCCATCTCAACAGTTACTTCAACAAAAAAGGGATGAGGCTGTGGCACACCTAATGTCTGACTTGGCTCATATCTCTGATTGGGGTAAAAATAATCTTGTTATTTTTATTGCATCAAAAACTCAGTTCTTACACTTATCAACCCGACAAAATCTTCCTCAGGATTACCCACTACTGTTTAATAATGAACAGTTATGTCCTGCATCATCCTTGAACATGCTAGGGGTTTCATTCTCTCGGGATTTGTCTTGGAAAGAACATATTACATCTCTTGTGAAATCTGCTTCCAAGAGATTAGGTGTGCCAAGCCGATTCCGATCTTTCTTTACCCCTGCACAGTTGTTGACCTTGTACACGGGTTTTATTCGTCCGTGTATGGAGTACAACTCTCATGTGTGGGGAGGCTCCCCACATGCAGCTCTTCTCAATAGGGTGGAGTCAAAGGCTTTTCGTCTCATTAACTCTCCTCCTCTTACTGATTCCCTTCAACCATTGTCTCTTCGCCGCACTGTTGCATCTTTATCTCTCTTCTATCGCTACTTCAATGGTCACTGTTCCTCTGAACTGTCTGCTTGCATCCCTCCACCTCTACGACGGGCACGTAGTACCCATCTGGCAACAAACTCTCATCCCTTTTCTGTCCAGCTCTCTAATGCAAGAGTTATCCGTTACTCCCAGTCCTTCATTTATGCAACTGGTCAACTCTGGAACTGTCTTCCTCTGTCTGTATTTCCTACTTCCTATGATCTCCAGTCTTTCAAACGCAGTGTGTCCAGGCATCTCGAATTGAATGGATCTTGAATTTGGCTCTCTTTTGTATTGTTTTTGCTTTTTCTTGGAGGGAACAGTATGCAGGCCTGTGGCCTTTGGTTCCTTCTTCCTTGCAAAAATGATGCTCTCCTGGTACTCCATTATTACCCAGTATGTAGCAACTGTGGCTCAGTGAGTTAGAGCATTCCACTTTGGCTAATGGGTTGGAGGTTTGGGTCTTCCCAAGGGTCATTTGTTAGACATCAGGAAGGGGATCTGGTCATCAAGTGCTACACACTCCAAACCTAAGTCCTCTATCCAGGGGTAATGCCTTAGCCCATATCGAAAATATGGGACACGGCGTAAAACACCAAAAAAATCATCAATGGGACCAGTGCCTACTCTTCCATTCATGTTGCTCTTTACAAACACTGAATAACTCCTGGGCATTTCTCCTACTGCTGTACTTCACGCAGCTCATCCTAAAACCTGTCTTTCTCTGTCTCACTACTGTGATCACACGGTGCATACACTACAAGCACTGCCACTTTCACTTCAAGCTTGAACTTGGCATAGATACATCCCGAGCCACATTTCATTCATCAGCAAAGTAACTCCTGCCTCTCAATTTCCTCGCCCATTCATTCCTGACCTTACACACTTTACACCCTCCCACTCCTCCACTTCACACCCTTTCATCTTTGTTACACACAGTGCCATCATGGCATATCTTACAGTCTTCAACACATTCACCACATCCACCCTCATTCACACCTTTCACATTCCACATGGCCATGCGAATCTGCCCATGAGTAAAAGATTAAAATTAAGCATAAAATACAATACTGGTACAGTATTGATACAGTACATATAGTTCAGAAATACAGTACATAGTACAGTATAATCAGAATCATACTGTACTCACTAGCGTTAGCATCAATAGAAGGTAGTACACATTTGCAGTACAGAGCACTTAATCCCATGTAGTCTAGTGGCAAATGGGCCTCATAAAGATCACTCAAGCATAGGGGGGCCACAGGCTGAGTCACAGCATTAGGGAACAGCCACCATGTGGGTCACAAATGCTCATTGCGCAGATATGTCCTCACTGTATGGCATCCATGGGAGAGATTGAGAGAGCGATGGTAGGCTTGACATGTCAGGTGGGCTGTTCCCACAATGCATTGTGATTGGCTGGTGTGTTGAGGGTTGTGCCTGCACACCGATTGGGTCCCATGTCTGAGCTGGATGATATTCATCACTGCCAGAAAATGCATAGTACTGCCGATTGCTTCCTGTTTCTTAGCCAGATATTGCCTAATTTTGCTGGGTATCGTTTTAATAGGGCCGAGCAAAAAGTGTTGAATATTGTGACAACAGATAATTGAGAGATTATGTTAATTGGGTGAAGAGATGTAAGTGGCATCCACCCAGGAACCAAATCTCCACACTTTTCCCTGCACCTGTCTGTGGCAAAGTGCTGTCTGTCATAGAGAACACTGGTTCACTGCACAGAGATGGCCCTGCAGGGGCAATTGCTTGTCTGTGATGATGAGTCCACTCAGTCAGACAGACTGGGGTTGATCAACAGCTCTTCCTCTTATGTGATGTTTACTTCCTTCTCTTGTTATCATCCTTTTCTTCTCATGTGGTTTTGCTGCTACTTTCCTTCTGTCACTCTCCCATTCTCCTCTGATGTGATGTTTTGATACTCCTTTGCTCCTCCTCATACCCTGCTTTGCTAATTCCTTCCTCGTTCTGTCACCATTTGTTCTTTTGTGACATTTAGCTACTTCCTTCTTCCTCTGTTTTCCCTTACCTTGCTTGACTCCTCTCATGTGACACTGATGATGAGCCTGCATATGTGGTGGCAAATCATACCTTAGGTGGAGCAGCTGCAGCATTCACTCAGGAACTAAACCTCATATTTCCAAACACCTCACTGTGGGGAAGACCTTGGTTCAACCCTGGTGAGGTGCTGTCTTCCACCAGGGGTTGCAGGATTCCTGTATGGTGTATATATTGTACTGTACCTGTAGGATGGTGTCACAGAAGAACCTGTTTACCTGTGGTTGAGGGTTCTCCTTGGCCAGACAGACTGGGATTAACCAACAGCAGGAAGAGAATTAGACAGGTTGATAATGAAGTTAGTAGAGGAGTGAAAGATAAAAATGGTTCATTGATACTGGAGAGTGGAGAAAAATTGAGCAGATGAAGGGAAGACTTTAAGGAACTGTTAAGCATAGAGAAAGAAAGTACAGTAAGACCTCACTATAATGGAGTAATTGGGGCCTAATCCATGCTGAAAAGTAAAATTCCGATAAAAGCGACATCCGGATTTCCTCCTGCTAACCTGGACTTTTTCCAATATATCAGACATTAGTCTGGATCACACCAACAGTTTTTAAACTGTTTTCACTGCCATTGCAGTACTGTACTGTATTATACCTTCACTGCAATAATCAAATGGTATAATATACAGTAAACCCTAGATATAACGAACTAATTGGGGGGAGGGGTTGGCCGCCATATCTGAAAGTTCGCTATATCCGTGGGGTTCGGTATTTCCGAGGGATTCGGTATTTCTGAGGGATTACCGAAGTCAGTTTGCTTTATAAGGGGAGTTGTTGAGTCCTTTGTGCTCAAACTTAACCTAAACTAACTCTGTGAAGTTTTTCATGGAAAATTCAATGGTTTATGAAGTTGTATATGTAAGTAATCTCTCTATTATTCGGACGCCCATTATTCGGATCCCTCACTATTCGGACATCGTGGGCTGTCCACCCCCCAAAATGCCCAAAAATTCGAAATACAGTACATGTATTCGAAAAAAAAATCCGATTTTTTGGGACCGGGTCAGTTTGAATTTCCCGCGCGCGCCAGTCGGCTGTGCTTACGTGCGTGGCGCCTGTCTGTCGGTCCCATTTCCCGCTCTGCTCCTGGCTCGTGAACACGCTCCAACAATGGCGGCCGAAGTGATTGCTTTTTTGGTGATACCCTACCTCCTGCAGGGTCTGATGCTGCTCTTTACCTTCTTCATCAAGTGTGATGATGGCCCTGCCTCCTGAGAAGAGGAAGAAAGTGGTTCTGACTCTGGAGAAGAAGAGGGAAGGGTATTGGAGAAGGTGGAGGCCGGGTGGCTAACATCACGGATTCGTCATGAATTCAATCTCCCTCGTTCCACTTTGTTCGATATCAAGAAGTCCCGAGACAAACTACAGCAGTACACGGCTGATTTCGCTTCGAAGACCAAACGAACCGTGGAGAGGAAGGTGATGTTTAGTCCTAAGTATGCAGACATTGACCGATCCACGCTGATTTGGTATCGACAACAACGTGCTGCTGGTGTGTTGGTACGTGAAACGGAGCTGAAAGCTGCTGCTGAGAAGTTCGCAAGGCACCAGGACTCGTCACTGGACCACACGGGAATTTATTGTTATGTACAGTGCAGTGAAGTGATGTGATCCCAGTTATGCAAAAAAAATGTTGTGGAAAGTGTTGGTGAGAAGTGCTAGTGATTGTCAATTGCAAAGGTGTGTATGGTGCAATTTGTTCGTGTCAAAGTCTGAGATGATAGAGCGAGTTATACATCAGGACGGCGGTTTCTTTTTTGTAAGTACCCTAACTTCATCAAAATTCCTTGTTTTGTTCTTTCCATATCATTAATCTCATGCATAAACTGTGTGCAAGATGATTTCCATAATGATTTTCATGTCTAACCTGTTTTCATCATGCTGTAAATGTGTTAAAAAATTTCTCTAAATGTTAATCATAATTTCCTGCTTTCAATTTAACTTTTTCATGCATGGTTTTAAGTGCACCAGCTATGAAAAAGGTGAATGCCAGTGAATTTCATGTCCGGTCATAACGTAACCTAACCAAACCTAACCTAACCTAACATTGTGTTAATCATTATTTCCTGCTTTTAATTTAATTTTTTCATGCATGGTTTTAAGTGCACCAGCTATGAAAAAGGTGAATGCCTTTGATTATTGTGCAAGATGATTACCATAAAGATTTTCATGTCTAACCTGTTTTCAGCATGCTGTAAATGTGTTAAAAAATTTCCCTAAATGTTAATCATAATTTCCTGCTTTCAATTTTATTTTTTCATGCATGGTTTTTAATTGCACCAGCTACGAAAAAGGTGAATGCCAGTGAATTTCATGTCCGGTCATAACCTAACCTAACCTAACCTAACCTAACCTAACCTAACCTAACCTAACCATTTTTCTGGTAACAATTTACATCATTTACTGTATTTGATGCTTTGTATCCAATAATTTAGTGCGTAAAATGTGAGAAAAGATGATTTCCATATCCGATACTTACTTATACTATGCTAGCAAGTTCTGACCACCTGTGCCTCACTCACCTCTAAATCATCATTTTTTGGTTAAAATTCAATTAATTCATGCTTTGTGCATTATTTATGCAAAATGGACCTAAATAAGTGCTATACATGTCCGGTAGGGAGGTAGGAAGGTAGTTTTCTGATTTAGGTTATGTTAGGTTAGGGTCATGAATGACCAGTGCTGGATTCAGGGCCCAATATTCGGACAAGACCACTATTCGAACATGCCTTTGGCTCTATTGTGTCGAATAATGGAGGGATTACTGTACAATACCGTATGAAGTTGTACATATAAATACTATCTGTCTGTATATCTACTGCCAGATGCCATAATCCCGTAAGGGGTGGCCATTTGACTTTGAGTTATTCGTTTTACAGGGAGGGACACTAACCCTCCACCAACCCACTTGTTGACATGCAGGGAGCACTTATGGTTTGGTTATATGGTTACCACCCAGCATTGTAAATGGTTTCTTGGCTTTTATTTTTTTTTTTTTTTTAAATGCAAGGAAGAAGGAACCAAAGGCTATGGGCCCTCCTACTGTTCCTTCCAAGAAAAAACAAAAGAGAGCCAAATTCAAGATCCATTCATTTCAAGATGCCTGGACACACTGCGTTTGAAAGACTGGGGATCATAGGAAGTAGGGAATACAGGCAGAGGAAGACAGTTCCAGAGTTGACCAGTTGCATAAATGAAGGACTGGGAGTAACGGTTAACTCTTGCATTAGAGAGTTGGACAGAAAAGGGATGAGAGTTTGTTGCTAGACGGGTACTACGTGCCCGTCGTAGAGGTGGAGGGATGCAAGCAGACAGTTCAGAGCAGTGGTGGGCAGCGCAAACGAAAAAGGACCTTGCGCAAGCACAATGCGCAATCTACAGTTCACTACCTTGCACAAGCGCAAGTGCACAATCTGACTAATATTTACCTTGCACAATGTCGCAAAGTGCAAGCGCAAACCATTTGTCTATATTTGTGAGAATTACTGTAAAATATTGAGATATTTACCTAAATTAGCATACTTACACACTTTTACTTATTATTATTATTTTCTAATATCTGTAATCTGCGCAAGTGCACAGTCTAATATTTAGCTTGCTCACTGCTGCAAAGCGCTAGCGCAAACCATTTGCACATATTTGTGGGAATTACTGTAAAATATTGAGATATTTAAATAATAGTATACTTACTTTTATTTATTATTATTCTGTCTATCTGTTGCCAGACGCCTTAATCACGTAAGGGGTGGCCACTGGCCACAAACAACAAATTGCCTCCATGTCACCCTGTCCCCTGCCATTTCACTGCCCCACTCCCAGCTCACCTCCCCCTCCATTTCACTGCCCCGCTCCCAGCTCACCACCCCCCCTCTCTCATATACCTCTCCACTCCATCCCTCCACCTCATCTTTGGCCTCCCCCTCCCTCTTACTCACATACACTCTCCTCATTAGTCTCTCACTCTCCATCCTCTCCATATGGCCAAACCACCCTAATGTGTTTCTCCTAACGCTTCCTATCACATCCATATCCACACCATAATGATCCTTCATTTGCCAGTCTGTCTCGACATGCTTCTCTCAAATAACTCATATATTTCCACTCTCTCGGTCATTTGAATTTTACACACTGCATCTGGATTCCAAGACTGGGCAGTACAGCCGGTACCCCTGGTACTGGGGACATCCATTAACTGACAAATTAAATTGAAGTTATTTACTGTGAAATAAAATGAAAGATAAAAATGGTAGATTACTAGTGGAGAAGGGAGAAAAAGTAAACAGATGGAGAGAACACTTTAATGAACTGTTGAACATAGAGAATGAAAGTAATGCAAGTATATGTGGCTGTAGAGTGACAGGGAGAAGGAGGGTTGTGAGAAGAGAGGAAGAAATCAGTAGGATGGAAGTGGTGGAAGCAATGAAGAAAGTTAAAATGGGGAAAGCCCCAGGAATTGATGGAGTGTGTGGTGAAATGCTGAAGCATGGGGGAGAGATAGTAATAGAATGGATGTGGAAGGTGTGCAGATTGGCTTGGGAGGAGGGTAGAGTCCCGGAGGATTGGAAGTCAGGTACAATTATTCCTCTGTACAAAGGAAAAGGGGAAAAAGCAGTGTGTGGTGATCATAGGGGCATTTGCCTTCTCAGTGTAATAGGAAAAGTATATGGTAGGATACTTATTGACAGAGTTAGGGAAATTACAGAGGAATTAGTTGGAGAAGAGCAAGGAGGTTTTAGGAAGGGAAGAGGTTGTGTAGACCAGATATTCATTCTTAGATCCTTAGTGGAGAAGTTTCTAGAGAAGGGCAAGAAGTTGTATGCAGCCATCATGGATCTGGAGAAAGCATATGACAGGGTGGATAGACAAGGTTTGTGGAAGGTATTAAGAATATATGGAGTGGATGGGAAGTTGTTGAAGGCAGTGAAGAGTATGTATGAGGGTGCTAAGGCTGCAGTGCATGTGGATGGCAAACTGAGTGAATCTTTCCATTTGAAGGTTGGATTGAAACAAGGATGTGTCATGTCTCCATGGTTGTTCAGTCTGTACATGGATGGGGTTATAAAAGAGATACAAGGTCAGGCAGTGGATGTTGGAGCAGCCCTAGTGAGAGAGGGCAGTGTTTGCAGATGATACTGTGTTGTTGAGCGAAGACGAAGGGGAGCTGCAAGGCTTGGTAGATGAGTTTGGGAGAGTGTGTAAGAAACGAAATCTAAAGTTGAATGTAGGGAAGAGTAAAGTGATGGTCTTCGAGAGAAGTGAAGCCAGTGAATGTACAGTGAGATTGGATGGGAAGGATATGGAGAATGTGAGTGAATTTAAGTACTTGGGCAGTGTGATGAGTAAGGATGGAAGTCTGGAGGGTGAAGTGCTCGAAAGGGTACAGCAGGGAAGGAAGGTTGCTGGTTCGCTGAAAGCAGTGATAAGAAACAGGGAGGTGAGCATGGAAGTGAAAAAGTTGTTACATGACAGTATTGTGATACCAACTCTAACATATGGAAGTGAAGCTTGGATGCTGTTGGAAGGACAGAAGTCAAGAGTGAGAGCAGTGGAAATGAGTTATTTGAGAGGAGCATGTGGAGTCACATGGAGAGACAGACTAACAAATGAGGAAGTGAAGGAGCGTTGCGGTGTGGTTGAGGACGTGATGGAAAGCGTTAGGAGAAACACGTTAAGGTGGTTTGGGCATGTGGAGAGGATGGAGAGTGAAAGACTGATGAGGAGAGTGTATGTGAGTGAGGTGGAGGGGGCGAGAGGGAGGGGGAGGCCGAGGATGAGATGGAGGGATGGAGTGGAGAGGTATATGAGAGAGGGGGGTGTGAGTTGGGAGTGTGGTAGTGAAATAGCAGGGGACAGAATGACATGGAGGCGATTTGTTTGTGGCCACGCCGTTCGGGATTGAGGCGTCTGGCAATAGATAGATAGATAGATCTATTTATCTATCCGTTTATTGCCAGACGCCTAAATTCCATAAGGGGTGGCCACAAAAAAATTGCCTCCATGTCGCTCTGTCCCCTGCCTTTTCACTACCCTGCTCCCAGCTCACACCCCCCTGTCTCATATACCTCAAATACTCAAATACACTCTCCTTGTCAGTCTCTGGCTCTCCTTCCTCTTCACATGGCCAAACCACCTTAACCACTTAACCGCGGGCCGTCACTTTCGTGACCCACGTTGGCAATGGCTCAAACCGCTGGCTGTCACTTGGGTGCTCCTGTATTGTTTTTAATTAGCCGAGGCTTTCAGGATATAAATATATATAAGAAATTTGGGGAGAAGCCTGATTGATATTTATATTCACCTAGACAAGCCTAATTTGTTATGTATTGTCTATATTTCCAATGACTTATTTCATAGCATATACAATTGCAGCTGACATTTTCAACCCTTTTATACCCAAATACATACCTAATTCAGTTCAATGTCGTCCTTGAAAGTGGAATCACGTCGTCGTCGCGTCCCTCCGTTTCCGCCGCTCTGGCGGCCATTTTAAAATACCCTGTGACCTTTACCCCAACAAAACATCATGTGGGAAGCGGTAAATGACTGTAGATATATATAAGTGTAATAAAGTAATAGGAATGTAAAGTGTGAGTGTGTATATGAATAAGAAATGACCGAATTCGATCTGCGAACTAGCGCAATTGAGAGGCTCTAATTTTCAATTGCTTTCAGTGTTTTTTTATGGGAGTATGGATACTTGTAAATAATTGAATAGTGTTTGTAGTGATAATTTTAGACATTGGTATTCATATTACGGGCTGTGGGGAAGTGTAAATTGGAGACTTCGTTACCCAACTTCAGAATTCTCCACAAGTCCTACGGTAGTCGATGAGTGCTAAACAAACATCCCAGGAGAAAGCAGAAGGTATGTGCCATATGCATATTTAATTATAATATTCTAGGACAAATAACTGATTTTTGGCAAATATTTTTAAAAAGTGAGTCAGAACGCAAATTACCCCTGGCGGGAAGTGCCAGGACCGCCTCCCACAACCCCCTAACACTTCCTATCACATCCACATCCACACCACAATGCTCCTTCACTTCCTCATTTGTCAGTCTGTCTCTCCGTGTAGACTCCACATGCTCCTTTCAAATAACTCATGTCCATTGCTCTCACTTTTGACTTTTGTCCCTCCAACAGGGTCCAAGTTTCACTTCCATACATTTCAGTTGGTATCACAATTCTGTCACATAGCAGCTTTTTCACTTCCATGCTCACTTCCCTCTTTCTTATCACTGCTTTCAAGGCACCAGCAACATTTCTTCCCTGCTGTACTCTTTCAAGCACTTCACCCTCTAAACTTCCATTCTTACTCATCACACTACTCAAGTACCTAAATGCACTCACATTCTCCATATCCTTCCCATCCAGTTTCACTGTACATTCACTGACTTCACTACATTCACCTTTAGATTCTGGTTCTTACATTCTCTCCCAAACTCATCTACCAAGCCTTGCAGCTCCCCTTCGTCTTCACTCAACAACACAGTATCATCTGCAAACAACAGTACAGGGAGTTTCCAAATACTTTCCCCTCTCACTAGGGCTGCTCCAACATCTACTGCCCTACTTTGCATCTCGTTTATAACCCTTTCCATATACAGATTGAATAACCATGGAGACATGACACTTCCTTGTTTCAATCAAGCCTTCAAATGGAAAAGTTCACTCAGTTCACCATCCACACCCATTACAGCCTTAGCATCTTTGTGGATACTCTTCACGGCCTTCAACAAATTCCCATGTACTCCATATATTCTTAATACTTTCCTCAATCCTTGTCTATCCACCCAGTCACATGCTTTCTCCAAATCCATGAAGGCTGTATTCAACTTCTTGCCCTTCTCTAGAAACTTTTCCACTAAACATCTTAGAATAAATATCTGATGTATACCCTATATAAAGAGTCGGGACCCTTACTGCACGATACAATATGCCACACTGCATGAAGGAATTTGAAGCCCCAACTGAGTTCTGGTGCGTGGTTGGTATCCCTGGTGTACTGAGCTGCCAGTTATCTGCGGTAACAACCTTGTGTGATTTAAACTGTTTTATAATATCTCAGTATGGAGACTGTGCGTCGTGAAATAAGTTATGCTTCATGATACACAGCAAGAATTATAGCAGAGTTGCGAGTAACAGCACATTAGTAACTTATCTTTGTCTCCTGGGGTAGATCTAAAGTGTAGACGATGATAAAATATTTTGTTATAAAAGCCTGACCGATCATATGCTAGAGTCCTAGGTATCATATGGGAAAGCCAAAGACAAGAACATGGTTTATTGGTTGATATTAAAAGAAAACACGTCCTTAAGAATGAATGAATTACATTTATTGGCATCAGTAATTAATATGTGACCCCCCCACATCAATAACAGTTTAACCGACGTGTCATGGATGCACACACAGTTTCTACAAATTTCTGTCCAGCTTGTCCTCGCATATGCTCCCATGACCTCATCACATGACCGAGTAATTGTTCTCTGGTATGGTAGTGGCAGTCATGGATGTGACATCTGACTATTTCTGACCACACATGCTCGATCGGGTTGAAGTCTGGTGATTTTGGAGGGTGAGGCACGAGCGTAATGTATGGATGGTTCCGAAACCAATTCTTGACAACATTACTCGTGTGTATGGGCGAGTTGTCCTGGATAAGGAAGAATGGCGTGTCGTCAGGGTAGAGCAGCTGCTGCACAGATGGAAGAAGAACCTCCTCCAATATCTCCACGTATTTAGTTCCAGTGAATCTGCCTGGTCCTACGTCTGTCAACTCCCCAACGCCACTCGAGTGAATCCAGCCGAAACACCCAACAGTAATTCTGCCACTTCTTCGAGTTGCAACCACATGTTTCCTGTCATACCTAGGAACAAACAGTGGACAGTAAGGGACCATAAAAATAAATAGTTATGTTGCGGCGATTTAGGTAACCTGGACCATACAGCCACGCCGAAATGTATACTCTTCACGTGAATTTAATTCCCTGTGGATTGATGTCAAATCCACTAGAAAGTGACCAGATCCTACAACAATCTTTACTCTAACCCTGTGGAGGTGTTACCATATTATCAATTATCTAACATAATACATATGAGAAAGTTACTTTGGCTAGCGAGGTAACATACCAACAGTAAATTTATATAACCACTTAAATAATCACATAATATAAAATAACCAATGGGTCACGAATGTAATATGTCACACACTCGAGAGAGAGAGAGAGAGACAGACAGACAGAGACAGAGAATTCATGCCGTTCGTTCTTTGGGCGCCACACCTTTGCAGTCACTATATCCTCAGTAGAAAATGTCTTCTCGTCACAGTATATGATGTTGTCCCAGTATGCAGCAGGCTGGTCTGCATATTCCAAGGCATATTCCATACGTCATTCCATGTCGGTTTTGGTGAGCTTCGGCTTTTTAGCTGGCATACGGCCATGGAGACCACGGGATTTATGGCGGTTTCGAATTGTCTGTGCCGTGCAGGTCAATCCAAGTTGTCGACTGATGGCTGTGGCAGCGGTGAACGGGTTACTGTCGACGATATCTGCAATCGCTGTGTCCCGATTTGGCGTTGTGCACCGAGGTCTGCCCGGTCCACGCTTATGCAAGACGTTTCCAGTTTCATTGTGGCGTTGTATCCATCGGGCTACGGGAGGGGTGTTCTTTGAAACGTTAAGCTGCCTGGCAATTTCGCCATTGCTGAGGCCCACTCCGTGTAATGCGACGATGGCTGCACGTGTCTTCTCTGAAGTTTTTATCACAGCTCTCATATCTGGTGGGATTTAAAAGCACCAATACACCTCCTACTGCTTCAGTGCATGCTTTGCTCATTGCAGCATTTTCGAAACATTGTCTGCAAATCTTGCACCTCTTTTTTTAACTGTTAATATCTCACATGAATGGCCCCGAACCCTTCACCCTCCCTCCACGATGAACCGATATTATCGTGTTTATTATACTACTGATATGTGATTAATTCTCCATTTCATGATTCATTCCCTACGTCATACTGATCACACACTGAACTAAATACTACTACTACTACTGTAATCACATACAATCTGCGATTAGATGTGGCCTTATACTTTTTTACTTAACGTTAACTTATTCATCCAACCATTGTAATGGTGTATAATACAGTAGTGAGTTTATTTCCTCCCACTGTAAAATTTTATCATGTCCAGAGTGGTAACCCAGATTCGTTGGTTGCCAAGCACATATTGACTGCCAGGTATATTATTATTTAACCTGTTGGTAATGTTATACTGTTTAGAGGTTTACAAGCAAGTTACATATTCCTCGTTATCATTACTTCAAGACGACACGGGGCTGGGAGAACATAATTCTTTGAAACGCAGACACCTGCAAAGGGAGAGAGGAGGGGGAAGGCTTCGGGGGTACCAACCCCGCCACGTCTTCACGGCTTTCGTATCAGTGGTCATTGCGAGACGCATCAGCTCGTGGGGTCCCAATTCTTTTTTTATAGGGTGTACAAAACCTCTTCCCTTCCTATAACCTCCCTGTTCTTCACCAACTAATTACTCTGTTATTTCCCTAACTCTGTCAATATACTTTTCCTATTACACTAAGAAGGCAAATGCCCCAATGATTATGACACACTTCTTTTTCTCCTCTTCCTTTGTACAGGGGAATAATTATAGCTGACTTCCAATCCTCCAGGACTACCTTCCTCCCAGGCCAATCTGCACACCTTCCAAATCCATTCTGTTTCTATCTCTTCCCCATGCTTCAGCATTTCACCAGCTACACTCCATCAATTCCTGGGGCTTCCCCCATTTTAACTTTCTTCATTGCTTCCACAACTTCCATCCTACTGATTTCTTCCTCTCTTCCCACATCCCTCCTTCTCACAGCCATTCCCCAGCCACTTATACTTGCATTACTTTCATTTTCTATCTTCAGCAGTTCATTAAAGTGTTCTCTCCATCTGTTCACTTTTTCTCCCTTCTCCACTAGTAATCTACCATTTTTATCTTTCACCCCCCAACTAACTTCTTCGTTACCCTGTCTAACTCTCTTTACCTCTTTCCAGAATATTTTCTTACATTCCCTCCACTTTATACTCAAATTCCTCCCAATTTCCTCATCCACTCTCTTCTTACTAATCTTTTCACCTCTCTCCTTCTCTCTGCATATAACTCTCTCTTCCGTCTCTCAACTTCTTCGACACCCGTGTTCCTCATCCACACACTATATGCTTTCTTCTTTTGTGCCACAGCCTCTCTCACCTCTTCAGTCCACCATCCTATTCCCTGAACCCCCTTTCGTCTTCTCTTCGCCCCACACACCACCTCACATGCTGCACAAATTACTTCTTTGAATATCATGCACACCTTCCACGTCCCCCATCTGTTCCAGTCTATATTTACCCAATCGCTCCTCCACTTCCCTTTTATATTCTTCCTTTTTTCCATCCTCTTATAACTTTTCTACCCTCCTTGTAAGAACTACTTCCTCTTGTCCTTCCCTTCTTCTCTTTCTCCATTTTGTTTGGACTTGTATTCTGACCACTCCAAGTGGTGGTCTGAAAGTCCACTCCTCCAACCTTTATATACTCTTGCATCCATTACACACCTTCTCATCCTTTCATCCACACACACACAATCAGTCATTACCTTCCATTCAGTTCACCATCCACCCTTCTCATCACTCGCCACTTATACCTATGGATCATTTTGTGCCTGAAGGGGGTATTAGCTATCACCAACCCCCTCCTGACACAAATGTCCACTAAAGCACTGCCATTCTCATCCATCTCTGCAGGCACACCTCACTCACCAACATTAGGAGAAATACACTGAGGTGGTTTAGCCATTAGAGGATGGGGAGTGAGAGACTAGCAAGGAGAGTGTCTGTGAGTGAGGGGAAGGGGGAGAGAGGGAGGGGGAGGCCAAGGATGAAATAGAGGTATGTAGCAGAGAGGTATATGAGACGAAGAGAGCGTTAGCTGGGGGGGAGGGCAATGAAATGACAGAGGACAAGGTGACATGGAAGCGATTTATTTATGACCACTGTATATGGGATTGAGGCGTCTGGCAATGGATAGATAGAAATTCCTCTCATAAGCTGATGAGGAGCTCACACATTGGGGTGCTGTGAACTGGGCAGAGCAGTTGCAGTGTCCACCCATGAGCCAGAATGCCTCACGTATCCCTGCGCTTCATAGGAAAGTCCTTGGTCTAACTGTGGTAGGATGGTATCTGCCACAAGGTGACACTGGATTCCAGTGTGGTGTATAGTGTATATTGTACTGTATTGTGGTAAATGGTGGCACCCATCATCCACTCACTTGCTGTAGGGATGCTGTATGATCTCTATACCAAGTGACAAGCCAAATGGTCTCCTGTACCCAGGAAACCATTTACTACACTGGGTGGTAACCATATAGCTGAGGTTTTTGGCAGAGTTAAGTGTCCCCCAGATACCCCTATCTAAAATCACTTAATCATGACATATGTTTTAGAGAGCCTGTCAGGCCCCAATACCTGCCCAAGGTCCCAACCAAATAGGCAGATTTGTACGGCCATATGGAATATGAGAGGTGTGAATGAGGAGAGCAACAGTGTGGAAGTGGTGAATGAGTTCAAGAGTGCAAGATATACCATGATGGCAGTGTGTGAAACTAAGATGAAAGGGTGTGAAGTGGAGGAGTGTGAGGATGTATAGTGTGTGAGTTCAGGCTTGAATGGGTGAGGAAGATGCAAGGAAGGAGTTGCTTTGTTGATGAATGAAGTGTGGCAGAGTGGAATGAGAGATTACAAATGTGCCAGCTCGAGATGTATGTATGTCAAGTTCAAGTTTGAGAAGGTGAAAGTGGCTGTGATCGTAGCATATGCACTGTATGATGACAGGAGTGAGAAAGAAAGGTTTTGGGTTGAGCTGGATGAAGCAGTGGGAGAAATGCCCAGGAGCCATAACGTGATCGTATGGGCAATGTGAATGAAAGAGTTGGCACTGGTCCTGAGGATGATGTAATGAGTTGTAATGGAGTGCCAGAAAAAAATGATTATGGGAAGCACCTGATGGTTATGTGTCAGGAAAGGAGGTTGTGCATTTGTAACTCTTATTTCAAACACAAAGATGCACAGAAATATACTGTACATGGTATAGAGGGAATGGGGATTGTGATGAAAGGAGCCTGATTGATTATGTGCTCGTAGAGAGGTCGATGCTGGGAATTGTTGCTGATACGAGGGCAGTGAGAGCATGATGTGGTCTGTCAGATCATATGGGCAGATTTGTATGGCCATATGGAATATGAGAGGTGTGAATGGGGAGAGCAAGAGGGTGGAAGTGGTGAATGAGTTCAAGAGTGCAAGATATGCCTTGATGGGAATGTGTGAAACTAAGATGAGGGTGTGAAGTGGAGGAGTGGGAGGATGTATAGTGTGTGAGTTCAGGCATGAATGGGTGAGAAAGATGCATGGAAGGAGTTGCTTTGTTGATGAATGAAGTGTGGCAGAGTGGAATGAGAGATTACAAATGTGTCAGCTCGAGATGTATGTATGTCAAGTTCAAGTTCGAGAAGGTGAAAGTGGCTGTGATTGTAGCGTATGCACCGCATGATGACCGGAGTGAGAAAGACAGGTTTTGGGATGAGCTAGATGAAGCAGTGGGAGAAATGCCTAGGAGCCATAAAGTGATCGTATGAGTGATGTGAATGGAAGAGTAGGCACTGGTCCTGAGGATGACATAATGAGTTGTAATGGAGTGCCAGAAGAAAATGATTATGGGAAGCAACTGATGGTTATGTGTCAGGAAAGCAGGTTGTGCATTTGCAACTCGTATATCAAACACATTACCTTACCTTACCGAAGTGCCGTGCCCCTGCAGACGTTGGCGACCATGGAATGCCACACCTCTCTGTCTTCTGTCATTTGCAGCAGTTGTCCAGCTGTGTATCCTCCCCTCGCTGTTCTTACTATTCCATCCATATACTTCTCTCTTTGCCTGCCTCTTGCACTACTACCGGGGACTCTTCCCGTTAAACTCAGGTTCTCTATCTTTCCTCTTCTCATAACATATCCTAAAAATCTCATCTGTCTTCCTCTCACGTGTGCCAATAATTCTCTTCTGACATCCATTCTCCTTAACACTTCTTCATTTGATATTCTCTCTGTCCAAGAAATTTTCAAAAGCCTTCGTCAGCACCACATTTCAAAAGCTTCCAACTTTATCTCCATCATTTTACTAATAGTCCAAGCTTCACATCCATATAACAACACAGATCAGACATAAGTTTTAACTGCTCTTCTTCTTGTTCGTATTGAAAGGTGTCTGTTAATTAGTATATTTCTCATCTTCTGAAATGCCTTCTTCGCTTCTAATATTCTTCATTTTATTTCTTCGTTACATCTACCATCTTCCATAATGTAGCTTCCCAAGTAGCAAAATCTTCTCACCTGCTTAATCGTCTTATCATTCACTCTTACACTGCGCCGAGGGACTTGTTCCTTCTTACTAACTACCATCACTTCCGTTTTATCCACATTAATTGTCAGACCTTTTTCTTCACTCATTTCCTTCACCATTGTCAAAATATCTTGAAGTTTCTCCTGAGTATCAGCAATCAGTACTTCACCATTGTCAAAATATCTTGAAGTTTCTCCTGAGTATCAGCAATCAGTACTGTATCATCAGCGTACCTTATATTATTTATGTTTCGTCCTCCAATATTAAATCCTTCTCGTCCTTCAGCTGATCTCATTGTCATCTTGCTGTACAGGGAGAACAGATCTGGAGATAGAACGCACTCCTGTCTTATTCCTCTTCTTATATCTATCCAATCACTCTGATCTGCTCCCACTCTTACTGCTGCTTTCTGATTCCAGTATAGCTTGTATATCATTCTTAAGTCTTTTCCATTTACTCCAATACTTTTCAGTATATCAATTAAATCTTCATGTCTGACTCGGTCAAATGCTTTCTCAATATATAAACCACAAATACAGTAATCCCTCCATTATCCGACATAATAGAGCCAAAGGCATGTCCAAATATTGGTTTTGTCCGGATATTGGTCCTGAAGCTCCAGCACTGGTTTTTCATGACCCTAACCTAACCTAACCTAAATCAGAAAACTACCTTCCTACCTCCCTGCTGGACATGTATAGCACTTATTTAGGTCCCTTTTCACATAAATAATGCACACATAGCATGAATTTATTGAATTTTAACCAAAAAATGATGATTTAGAGGTGAGTGAGTCATAGGTGCTCAGAACTTGCCAGCATAGTATAAGTAAGTATCTGACATGGAAATCATCTTTTCTCACATTTTATGCACTAAATTATTGGATACAAAGCATCAAATACAGTAAATGATGTAAATTGCTACCAGAAAAATGGTTAGGTTAGGTTAGGTTAGGTTAGGTTAGGTTAGGTTAGGTTATGACCGGACATGAAATTTACTGCCTTTCACCTTTTTCCTAGCTGGTGCACTTAAGAACCATGCATGAAAGAATTAAATTAAAAGCAGGAAATTATGATTAACACAAAGTTAGGTTAGGACCGGACATGAAATTCACTGCTTTCACCTTTTTCCTAGCTGGTGCACTTAAGAACCATGCATGGAAAAATTAAATTGCAAGCAGGAAATTATTATTAACATTTAGGGTAATTTTTTAACACATTTACAGCTTGATGAAAACAGGTTAGGCATGAAAATCTTTATGGTAAGCATAGGTTAGGTTAGGTTAGGGCCAGACATGAAATTCTCTGCTTCCACCTTTTTCCTAGCTGTTGCACTAAGAACCATGCATGAAAAAATTAAATTGCAAGCAGGAAATTATGATTAACATTTTTTGTAATTTTTTAACACATTTACAGCGTGATGAAAACAGGTTAGGCATGAAAATCTTTATGGTAAGCATAGGTTAGGTTACGATAGGTTAGGTTAGGTTAGGTTAGGTTAGG
>JAGKTI010000573.1:46150-93308 GCA_018397915.1 Birgus latro | reverse complement strand
GCATTTTGGGGGTTGGGCAGCCCACAATATCCGAATAGTTAGTATATCCGAGTATTGGACATCCGAATAATGGAGGGATTACTGTACATATCTCTCTGCATCTCTATACTTCTCTCACATGGTATAGAGGGAATGGGGATCGTGATGAAAGGAGCCTGATTGATTTAGTGCTCATAGAGAGGTCGATGCTGGGAATCGTTGCTGATATGAGGGCAGTGAGAGCATGATGTGGAGGTCTGTCAGATCATATGATTGTGGTGTGCAAGATCAAGCTGAGAGGAGTGAGGTGGACCAGGAGTGAGAGGAGCAGTCTGGGAGAAAGACTGAATGTCGTGAAGCTGAGGATCAAAGAAGTGGCAGATGAATACATGACCAAAGTAGTGGAGGAGTTAGAATTAGTGAATTGAAATTAAATGGGTCTGGACCACCTGTGGAATGCATATAGGGATTGCATAGTTAGGAATGCTAAAGCAGTGTGTGGTGTTGCAAGAGTAACATGAAGAAGAAAGGTATGGCATGGTAGGATGAAGAGGTTAAGAGAGCATTGGAGGAAAAGAGGAAGAAGTGGCTAGAGTGGTTACAGGACAGGAGTTAATTGAAATAAGAACTGAATATTTTGAGAGCAAGGAGCACATAAACAGACTAGTGAAGAGGAAAAAGAAGGAGGTAAATGATGATCTAGGAAGAAAAATGAATGCAAATGACTCTGAAAATAGGAAGTTATTCTGGAAAGAGGTGTGGAAGTGTTGAAGTGACAATGAAAAGAAATATGAAAGTGTGAAGGATATAAGTGGGGACCAGATGGAAAGAATATTTTTAAAGACTGATGAATAGGAAGAGAGAGCAGAGTTGTTGTAAACATGATTGGTTTTGGGGATGTGCAGATAAGGAATGCAGTGATAGGAAACATGACATTCGCACAGGTGAAGAACACTGTGAAATGGCTGAAAAATGGGAAAACAGCAGGGGTTGATGAGGTTTATGCAGAAATATGTAAGTGTAGTGGAGAGAGCGGAATGAAGTGCTTGTTGGAGATATGCAAGAAGGCATGGATGAGTGAAACTGTGCCAGCAGAGTGGAAAAGGCAGTGATTGTACCCCTGTACAAAAATAAAGATGAGCAAAGTGAGTGCAAGAATTATCGTGGCATAAGTTCATTGAGTGTGGTGGAGATGGTATATGGATGAATTATTATAGAGAAAGTAAGAGAGATATCAGAAGTCCTAGTGAGTGATGAACAGGGTGGCTTTAGGAGTGGCAGAGGATGTGCGGATCAAATACTTCCAGTAAGACAGATAATGGAGAAGGCTTGTGAGAAGGACTGTATAAAGTGTTTATGGCATTCATGGATCTGGAAAAAGCATATGACAACGTAGGCAGAGAAGGACTGTGGAGGGTTTCGTAAATATATGGTGTAGATGGTAAGCTTCTAGGTGCCGTCAAGAGTTTTTATGATGGTAGAGAAGCATGTGTAAGGGTAAATGGGCATCTAAGTGAATGGTTCACGATCGGTGTGGGCGTGTGTCAAGGTTGTGTGATGTCCCCATAGTTGTTCAGTATATATGTGATTGGGGTGATGAGAGAAGTAAAAACATGAGTAATGGAGAGGGGGATGGCATTGGTAATAAATGGTGATGGATGGAATATCTCAAATTTGTCGTATGCTGATGATGCAGTACTACTTGCAAATACTGGACAAGAACTTGGTAGACTGATGCAGAGTTTTGATTATGTCTGTGAGTGTCATGCCGTGAGAGTAAATGTAGAAAGGAGTAAAGTGATGGTTATTGAGAGAGAAGGTAACTCCCAGTGTGATGTGAGAATGAATGGAGAGAGACTGGAATAAGTGAAAGAGTTCAAATACCTTGGTATTGTACCAAGGATAGAGAGCAAAATGTGCAAAAGAAGTGGAAAGTAGAGTGACACAAGGAATGAAAGTAGCTGGTGCTATGAAGGCCTTGATAGGAAACAGAGGCTTGAGTGTTGCAGCTGCACGAGGCTTACATGAAGGAGTGTTAGTGCTAACTTTAACACATGGATGGGAGACTATGGTGTGGCATGAAAATGAAAAGTCAGGAATTAGAGCAGTGGAGAAGGGACTACTGAGGAATGTATATGGAGTACAGAGATTGGACAGGATACAAAATAATGTGATTCATGAAAGATGTGGAGTGAGGAAGTCTTTGGACACCAGAACTGAAGAGGGTGTCCTGAGATGGTATGGTCATGTAGAGAGAATGGATAACAATAGAGTGGTGGAAAAGGTATAACTGGATAACAATAGAGTGGTGGAAAAGGTATAACTGAGCAAATTTGAAGAAGGGAGGAGGCAAGGTAGGCCAAGGGGAAGGTGGAGGGATACGGTGGATGAGTGCATGAAGAAGAGAGGTTTGAAAGCTGATGAGGGTTGGGTATTGACAAGAGATCGTGCTGGCTGAATGAATATTGTGAGCAGCAGTGCTTGATCAGGGATTGTCACCCCTTTTTAATGTGACAACATCTGGATTGACTCCATCGGATATATTTATGTTAAGCTACAGAATGTGGTGAATGTTTTTGGCGTATCAGATAGAGCCTGGATTCCTGGGACTTGAATGGCGAGTGAATGGAAGCGTAGCCTGTTTGATTGGGCAAATTTGGGCTGTCTGGACATTGTTACTCCTCTTCCTGCCCTAGGGTGGGTAAGGAGGTCCAGATGATGATGATGTACTGTACCTGTTGGACAGCCCCACAGAACCAGTTGCATACCTGTGGTTTACTGGTATGTTTGACCTGACAAACCAGTGATAAGCTACAACAACTTGTCATGATGGTTTGCTACTCTTTTCCTCCATATGTCATCCTACTTTTTTACTCTAATGTGATTGATTTCTACTCCCTTTTTCTTAGTTCTTTGGGTGTATAGGGATGATCTTGTGCATGAAATGTACCCTAAGTTACTTGTCACATTAATAAACTGTAGCATTAGACAGTAAAAACATTGAGGGTAGATTTCTGTTAGATTGGCAATAAATCAGAAAATGAGCTTAGTCACCCTGCCAAATTTCATACTGCTGCAGGATTTTTAAAAAATGTAGGAGACTGACTTATATGGCATATTAAGAACTATTTTCTGTGAAAAAAGAAGCATGCTTTTTATATAAATAGTTCACGTGCCAGTATGATATGCCGGTACTATTTTTTTCATGTACATTCTTATTTAATTACAATGCAACTTATATACTGTATACATAATGCACCATCACCCCAATTAAGTAAAAAATATATATTCTTTCTTCCTTTCTTTGGCAGTGACATTTGTACATTCAAATTTTCCCTGGCCACTGGAAGTGCATAATCATTATATGAATACTGAGGAGACTTACTTATGGCATTTTAATAACTATATTAAGCAAAAAGAATGAAGGATGGACTTTATGTAGCCAAGTAGTTCACATGCTAGTATAACATGTAGGTACTAAATATTCCATCTGCAATCATACTTAACTAAATTGTAACCATTCCCTTTAAAAAAAATTACTGTATATGAGAAATATTTTCCCCCAGAGCGGTTGTGCTTTTTCCTTTTTACAATAGTTGTCGCTGTTAAAAGCAGAGGAAAACCAACGTAGCGTTAAGACTAATTCAAGCGGTTTTTATAACCCAGAGATTATGTTCTCTCAGTAATTCTATATCTATCTGTCTATTGTCAGACGCCTTAATCCCGTAAGGGGTGGCCACAAACAAATCGCCTCCATGTCGCTCTGTCCCCTGCCTGCCATTTCACTGCCCTGCTCCCAGCTCACACTTCCCTCTCTCATATACCTCTCCACTCCATCCCTCCATCTCATTTTGGCCTCTCCCCCCCTCCACCTCACTCACATACACTCTCCTTATCAGTCTCACACTCTGCATCCTTTCCACATGGCCAAACCACCTTAAAGTGTTTCTCCTAATGCTTCCTGTCACATCCATATCCACACCACAATGCTCTTTCACTTCCTCATTTGTCAGTCTGACTCTCCATGTGATTCCACATGCTCCTCTCAAATAACTCATTTCCACTGCTTTCACTCTTGACTTCTGTCCCCCCAACAGGGTCCAAGCTTCACTTCCATACTGTACATTAGAGCTGGTATCACGATACTGTCATGTAGCAGCTTTTTCACTTCCATGCTCACTTCCCTGTTTCTTATCACTGCTTTCAAGAAACCAGCAACCTTTCTTCCCTGCTGCACCCTCTCAAGCACTTCACCCTCCAGACTTCTATCCTTACTCATCACACTACCCAAGTACTTAAATACACTCACATTCTCCATATCCCCATCCAGTCTCTCTGTACAACTTCACTTCTCTCGAAGACCATCACTTTACTCTTCCCTACATTCACCTTCAGATTCTGTTTCTTATACACTCTCCCAAACTCATCCACCATGCCTTGCAGCTCTCCTTCGTCTTCACTTAACAACACAGTATCATCTGCAAACAACAGTACAGGGAGTTTCCAAACACTGCCCTCTCTCAGATGGGCCACCTCAGCATCCACTGCCCTACCTTGTATCTCTTTTATGACCCCATCCTTATACAGATTGAACAACCATGGAGACATGACATCCTTGTTTCAATCCAGTCTTCAAATGGAAAAGTTCACTCAGTTCACCATCCACACGCACTGCAGCCATATCACCCTCATACATATTCTTCACGGCCTTGAACAGCTTCCCATCTGCTCCATACATTCTTAATACTTTTCACAATCCTGGTTTATCCACCCTGTCATATGCTTTCTCCAAATCCATGAAGGCTGCATTTTTCCCTTCTCTAGAAACTTTTCCACCAAAGATCTAAGAATGAATATCTGATCGACACAACCTCTTCCCTTCTTAAAACCTCCCTGTTCTTCAACTAATTCCTCTGTTATTTCCCTAACTCTGTCAATAAGTGTCCTACCATATACTTTTCCTATTACACTGAGAAGGCAAATCCTCCTATGATTACCACACATTTCTTTTTCCCCTTTTCCTCTGTGCAGGGGAATAATTGTATTTGACTTCCAATCCTCCTGGACTTTACCTTCCTCTCAGGCCAGTCTGCACACCTTCCACATCCATTATATTACTGTCTTTCCCCCATGCTTCAGCATTTCACCACACACTCTCAATTCCTGGGGCTTTCTCCATTTTAACTTTCTTCATTGCTTCCACAACTTCCATCTTACTGATTTCTTCCTCTCTTCCCACATCCCTCCTTCTCCCAGCCATTCCCCAGCCACTTATATTTGCATTACACTCAACCCTCGATTTGGCAGACTAAAAGGGGGGATGTCTAGTCCGGGAATCACAAAAGTCCGGGGGCCACTGCCCATTCCCCTAAGTTGACCATACTCAGTCTGGCAATCGCCAATATTCAGTACCTGCTCCGGACTTTTCCCACACTTTGTCCAGCACTCAGTATTACATGTACCAACATAAGTTACATACAAAACATGGTTTACAACATATGACTATATAAAAGAAAAAATAAATATATTTAACATGCTGTTCTGTATGTACTTACTGTATTGTATTGTCGAGAGGATTCAGTTGTATGCCGTGATCGTAACATACGTAACATACAAAACATGATTTACAACATATGACCATATAAAAGGAAAAATAAATACCTGTACTGTATATTTAACATACTGTACTGTATTTGTATTGTATTGTAGAGAGGATGCAGGTGTATGCCGTGATCGTAACGTATGTTACATACAAAACACGGCTTACAACATATGACTATGTAAAAGGAAAAATAAATACCTGTATATTTAACATGCTGTACTGTATATGTATTGTACTGTAGAGAGGATGTAGGTGTATGCCGTGATCGTATAGTGGTTCCCTGAATAGCTTAAACTATTCAAAGTCAGACACGACATCCATGGGTGAATCTGTAGCTCCTCTGAAGCCGTGTTGAGCTGCAGGTGAGCTGCTTGGTTCAGGAGGCTGTGACTTGACAGTGGCAGAATGGCTTATACCACTGGGGCCTGGTTCAGGAGAAGACAGCTTGGCAGTGTATGGTTTAAAAAAACTATCAGTCTTAGACTGGCGACCAGCCTGGTGCTGCATCACAATAATTTTTGCATGAAGAAGCCGGAGCTGGTCGTAATGCTCCTGAATGTCCTTGTTGCTGTTTGCCACAGGTTTAAGTAACGTATCTGCACATTCCCTGACCACAGACATCTTAATGGATGTTGGCAGCTCAACGTCACTCTGTACACTATCGCTGCTCCTCTCCCCAGTCACTGTTGCCACTATCTGTTCCTCGGACAATATTTCATGCCCCTCTGCAGCTTCATTTTTTTCTATCCACTCATGAATGTCATCTAGCGTATCTGCATTTTTCCCACCCCTATGGAAAAGTGCATGGAAGTCTGATGCCTTGAACCCTTCAAAATCACAGTCATAATCTTCGTCCTTGAGGAGTTTTTTCCATGCGTTGGTAAGAGTGGAATGCTTAACGTCTCTCCACGCCTCAGCCAAGTTGTGGATGGCAGGGCGGACTTTGTATGATTTAATATTCTCCTGGGCTCTCTTCCCTCCTGTATCATCTTCCCTGTCAGCCTCAGTCTCCAACACAACCAGCACTTCGTCAAGATATTTTCTCCGGTACCTCCGCTTCAGTGAACTGATTAGAAAGGGGGACGGTAAAATTCCTTTCGTCCTCAATAGAGTGAAGACTATAAAAGAACTGTCTTCCAGAATTAAATTTATGTATGTATCCTCCAAACAAAAATCCAGCTGATCTCTTGAGAGGTTCGACAGTAAAGAGACTGATCAAGGATGACTTGTGCTTTAAAGGCCCTAAATGGTTACTCACTAAGGATTGGCTTGAGCAAAAACAGTATAGTATTGCTGAGGTTAGTGTTGTAAACTTGGATCCAGTAGTACCTGAGCCACAGGTAATTGACATTAGCAGATTCTCATCAGTAAAACAACTTACTAACACCACTAAATTAGTTGTTAAATTTTTTGAGTAAGAAAGTGAGGTTTGAAAAGTTTGATCCCATGGAATATTGGATGGAAAATATACAAAGGAATTATTATGGAGAGATTTTTGACCTTTTATGCCAAGGCACTGGTAACAAGAACAAACTGATAAGAGATTTAGGATTGTTCTTAGATGGAAAGGATCCAGTTTGATGCCGTGGCCGAATAATAAAGTCCGATTTCCCTCTCCAGACTAGACATCTTATATTATTACCCAAGAATGATTATTTTGTACAGTTAATTGTAAAGGAAGCCCATGATTTGACTCTTCACGGAGGTATGCTGCAGACCTTGGCCTGAATCTGGGAAAGGTATTGGATCCCTAAGGGTAGACTGGTCATAAAGAAATATCTCAAAGGTTGCATGGTATGCAGGAGGTATGAGCAACAGCCATATGACTACCCAGGGCCACCTGCTTTACCAAAGTATATGGTAAAAATAAGTTGGCCCTTCTAAGTATTTGCGGTTGAATACACAGGGGCTATAACTGTTACTGGTGAGGGAACTCCCCATAAGGTGTATATATGTTTGTTTACTTGCACCTACACGAGGGGAGTCCATCTTTTGGCAGAAGATTTGAGTTCAGAGACATTCCTGAATGTATTTAGAAGATTTGATGGTAGAAGGTCTTGCCCTACCAAATTAATAAATGACAATGAAACCAATTTCGTTGGAGCAGCACCTCTACTTTTAAACATAATGACCCAAAGGTTAAGCCAGCACTGGGAATCCAAAATTGTACCTGTCAGTTCATAGCTCCAAGAGCACCATGGCAAAATGAATTTACAGAACGAATGATTGGAATAGTAAAGAACTGCCTAAGGAAAACTTTACACAGAACTAAGATCACCAGAGAAGAACTGAGAACGGTGATAACTGAAATTGAGGCTAGGATTAATGACAGACCGTTAACCTATATGGATGATACTAGCATTGCAATTGAAGCATTGACTTTGGCTCATATGTTGCATGGCAGGAAACTTCATCTGGTACCTTGTGTGGATATCCTGGAGGAAATAAATGATCCTACAATAGAAAATGAACTAGGACGACATCTGCGTGAGGGACACTAACGTCTGAAAAGGTAATTGGACATCTGAAATAGACATGGGAGTGAAGAATATCTTTTGAGCCTAAGAGAAAGACTTTATGGGGCTCAGGCTCCCAGCATCAAATCAGTTATAAACATAGGAGGTGTGGTCTTAGTAAAAACAGTACAACCAAGATCCCAGTGCCCATTAGCTAAGGTGATTTCCACACATCCAGATTTAGAGGGGGTGCTGAGACTTGTAAAAATTAAATGCGGGGGACATCTCATTATGAAAACTATAGATAAACTGGTGCCCCTTGAGTTAACGGCTACCCCGGAGACAGCGGATGGTGGAAAACAATTAGGTCAGGATGTGTGACCTAGAAGGTCTGCAGCACAGGGCTCTCGTGATCTGTGGAGAGAGCTCCTGGCTAAGGGTCACATTACATGATACAGCGTATCATTTTCCCCCCGGCCCCAAAACTGTGGGAAATATTTTCCCCCAGAGTAGTTGTTCTCTTTACTTTTTACAGTAGTTGTCGCTGTTAAAAGCAGAGGAAAACCAGCGGAAGGTTAAGACTAATTCATGCGATTTTTATACCCCAGAGATTACGTTCTGTTAATAATTCTCATTTTTAATAAATTAAACTGCATTTAACCCTAGTGGACAACTATATTGTACGTACATGTAAATACTTAGGAATTTTCCATTGACCTAACTGCATCTTCGTGGTAGATGACGTGGTAGGGATGAAAAGCCTCATGATGAAACGCAGATGTCGGTTTAATATATATCTCAATAGATAAAGAGAATACAGTAATCCCTCCAATATCCATTTTAATAGGGCCAAAGGGTTGACCAGAAAGTGGTCTTGTCCAGATAGTGGCCCTGAAGCTCCAGCACTGGTCATTCCTGACCCTAACCTAACCTAACCTAAATCAGAAAACCACCTACCTACCTCCCTACCGGACATGCATAGCACTTATTTAAGACCCCATTCACATAAATAATGGACACAAAGCATGAATTAAATGAATTTTAACCAAAAAAATGATTTTAAGGTGAGTAAGGCAGAGGTGTTCACAAGTTGACACTCTCCAACAGCAACACTACACAGTCACACGCTGCCATCACAACAACAGACACCATTCCTTCAAACAAACAACAAGCAAACACTCTCAACAATCACTTTTCACATGTCAGCCATCTAAACCCTCATCGTGACGACTGACGTATTATCCGACATAAGAGACAGTTCCCCAGAGACCCAGACTTCACACCTTTCTCTTACAACCAGATGAAGCACATCATCAGCAACCTCAAACACTCATCTGCCTGTGGACCAGACAACATAAGCAACATACACCTTAAACACATTGGGCCACAAGGCATACAAGCACTCACCAACATATGAAACTACAGCTACTCACACAACATAATACCCCAGCATCTGGAAGCATGGCATTATCATCACTATCCCCAAACCCAACAAAGACCCCACATTACCTTCCTCACAGTGCCCTATCACACTCCTCTGCACCCCCTCCAAAGTCACTGAAAGACTGGTACTACAACTAGTTACACCTCACACACCCCTAGCCCCATCACAACATGGTTTTAGGCCACTACACTCCACAAACACTCTTCTTACAGACCTCACACAGAGAATTTTTGATGGCATGAATTCAGCTAGGCCACCACATAGAACACTCCTTGTCACACTAGACATTAGTAAAGCTTTTGATTCCATCCTCCACCACAACCTCACAAACAAAATATTCAACACAAACATGCACAATAACACACAAAGATGGCTGGCAAACTACTTAGCAGGGAGATATGCACATGCAACTTTTGCTGGTTAGTCCTCGAACATCAGAAACTTCACAAATGGTGTCCCCCAAGGATCTGCCTTGTCTCCTACACTCTTCAACCTATACATGCATGACATACCCACACCCCACACACAACAAATACACATAGCTTCCTATGCAGATGACATAACACTTACATGCACACACCAAAATGCAAACACAGCCACACAAATGGTTCATCACAAACAGACTCAAAATAGCCCCAGCCAAATCTACAGTGACCCTTCTCACAAACTGGACAGCAGAACAGTCACATTCCACACCTCACCATAGACAGCACTCCCCTACCACAAACACACACACACACACACACACACAAAATCCTTAACATACAATACATCAGTGTCATTTAAACAACACATCACAAACATCAAAAATAAATTAACACCTAGACTCAATGCCTTGAAGTCACTTGCCCATACAACATTTGGACGCAACAAAGAAACCTCCTTCACAGTATACAAACAATATATACGTTCAGTGATGAATTATGCAAGCCCTGCTTGGGCTCCTAACCTCACTAAAACACACTACAACACTCTTCAGACCATACAAAACAAGGCCATAGAAATAATCACAGGCTGCACAGCTACTACACCTACAGACCACCTACACCAAGAAACCAAAGTCCTCTGAGTCAAGGATCATCTAGACATGAGAGGCACCCAAATTCTCGCTGCAGCCTCCACAAACTCTCGACATCCACTGCACTACATGGCAGCACATCCACACACACCAAGGAACATCAAAACAACACCCAGCACACGATATCATACACAAATATTATCATTTTCCCCCCCTGGCTGCCTCAAACCAGCTTCCAGAAGCATATTCATACTTATATCATTCGCCGTTCCATTCAGTCACTCAAAGACAGCACACAGCTTCATGCACGGCCTCCTGATATACATCCTTCTGAACGCTATCTCCCCCGTGAGGACAGGGTCCACCTGGGCAGGCTGAGATGTGGGCATCATCCAGCCCTCTTGAGTTATCAGAAGAGACTGGATGACTCCATTGCTGATGCGTGTCCAGGATGTAACACAGCACCCCATACTATTAAGCACATCATGGAAGACTGCATTGCACACAATCACCTACGCCAACAACTCAAGATACATTCCTTGAGAGCTCTGTGGGAAAGCCCGGTCTCGGCCATGGCCTTCCTTAGGGACTCGGGGCTGTTCGGCCAGACTGCCTAGGGAACAACAACTACTACTACTACAAGTTGACAGCATAGTGTAAGTAAGTATCGGACATGGCAGTCACTAAGAAAATCACCCGTTCTCACATCTTATTCACTAAAGTATGGAATACAAAGCATGAAATAAATAAATTGGTACCAGAAAATTATGATTTAGAGGTGAGTAGCGCAAATATGTTCACCAGTTGACTAGATAGTGAACATATGTGAGAGACATGGTAATCACTGAGAAAATCACCTTTTTCACAGCTTGTGCACTCAAATATGGGACACAAAGCATGAAGTAAATAAAATGTAACCAGAAAAATTATTATTTAGAGGTGAGTAGAGCAAATACTGTATGTTCACCAGTTGACTAGATAGTAATGTATGTAAGAGACATGGTAATCACGGAGAAAATCACCTCTTTCACAGCCTGTGCACTCAAATATGGGACACAAAACATGAAGTAAATAAAATGAGGATTTAGAAATGATTATGGAAAATTTTTGGCTGCTGACAAGTGTACTTACATGTCCGTGGTGGCTGTTTACCCCACCTCTTAAGCTCTGACAGTGGTGAAAATGCTCTTGAAGCATGTACAGTAATCCAGTGTTGAATTGCACGTAATCCTTAGCACTGTGAATTATGATTGTTTAAACAAAAACTCACAGCAGTTCAGAGACAACTGTTGGAGCGACGGGAAGGGGAGACAGTAGGAATGGAATGTGAACAAGGCTGTTCGGCGCCGCGTGCCAAATTCAAACTTACCAGGTAGAAAAAAAATCGGATCCCCCCCCCCAACATCAGCCTACGATGTCCGAACAGTGGTGTAACTGGATAGTGGTCATCCGGAAAGTAGAGAGATTACTGTATTTGGCTTTAGTGTTATTAAAACTAAGATTAAACTAAGTTAGATTCACCATGTATATTTCACAGAGTAATTTAATTGTATTTAGCCTTGTAATTAATAAATAACTGTCAACTCTTCAATCCTATGAAGGAGAAGAGACTCGCTATGTTCACTCACTCCCTTAGAAAACACCATTCAAGCAGCACTTGTACATACACACCTAGAAGGACGCCTGGATGCCCATGAAATTGACCGAGACCTCACGCCCGTCGTCATCTGTTGTCGGACTCATTATATAGCTAAGTAACCATATGAATTTGGCCAAATCTTAGGGAACTAGCTATTAAATGAGGAGAATATTTGCTGGTGAGTTAGAGGATTAATTGCCCAAATTTTTCATTGAGACTTATGCAAATTTACCACTGTTCCAATTAAATTAACTCTCACTAGAAAGGGGAGTAACTCATAATTTATGACAATTAAGGCACACTCTCCCCAATTAACAGACTAAAAAAAAAAAAAAATCTCTTCCATTCTTTGGTAATGACATCTGTACATTGAAGACTTTTTCCTTGGCCACTACGTATGTATAAACAATCATTATACAGAAATAGTGAATATGGCGACGCAGGGAAAATATAGTTTATCAGTATAATGTGCATGGCAGTTTTTTTTTTTTTTCCCCAAGATATCTCAATTTACAATTATGAAAAGAAAACATGGCAAAGCTCAGTAACATATCAATAGAATAATTTAAAAAGTACCAGTATATAAAAGATAGAAAAACACAACCTCTTCATCTTCATAGTAAATGGGAAATTCATTCTAACGTTACTAGGATGTACCTAAAATTTACTTATTATCTAGAATGTTTAGGTCACCACTTTTACCATTCTCAGTGGTGAAGAGAGTTTTTTTCGTAACTAATTTCTCACCCTCTTCATCATTGAGGAAGGTGGCACTGTTCACTGAAACTGTCTGGATGATATATTTCTTCTCTGCCATTGTGGGTTTTGTCAACATATGTCTCTCACTTCATTGGAAGAAGTATTGAATCTGTTCGTAAAAGAAATGTAATTTTTCATTGCACTTGTGCAAGGAAGACATCTGAGTTTTACATACACCCTAATGGATTACTATAACTTGTGCCTGAATCAAGCTTTTCCTTTTGGCATTTGCAAAACTTACAGCATGGCTTCTCATTCCTTCTACAGATGCACCTAATATTTACACATTGTACACAATTGCAACACATAACGTACTCTTTCAGCATAGGTCTGAGCCTTACTACTTGCAGTAAGAGTTCATCAGCCTCTTCAAATCCAAAATGAGTGGGATCTAATGACTGTGGCTGGCTAGTTAAAAGAGAGGCCGTCTCATAAGTTGCATAATATGTCCTCAAAATATGTCTTATGGCATTGTTAGTTGGAAGTAGCTCCTCTATATTCAGCCTTTTATGATGGTACATATGATTTCTTAGTTGATTCATAGTTTTGCATTTGGTCCCATCTTTCAGCACCTATGTAAGGTATCTCGCACTCATTTCGATAACCTTTTCAAGGTCTGAATCATCACTGCTTATTCCAAAACCCTTCAAGAAGTAGTCTGGGCGGGCTCTCAGTGCTGAATATTTAGTTACCAGTGTCCTTGTGTAATCACAGCTTGTTAAAGTGTGAATAGCAGGCAATACTTTACAGAGGTCCATGCCTACAACAGAAACCAAAAGGTGTATGAGAATATAACTTATTGAGTCACCATGACCCCTCTTTACCCAAAGCTCTGAAAGCCCAGATGATTTAAGGTCATCCCTGTAAAACATTAACATTACAAAAACATTAGTGTCAGGGGACAAATTCTATGATCTTGGAGGTCCCTTCTGAACAACATGCCTCGCTTGAGGAATTATACATGGATCAGCTTCTTCATTGTCAACATTTACTCAGGGATAACTGTTGAAGAGCCTTCAGACACACCTTGGCAAGGCACTGCCCACACCTGATATGTGACTTATTACCAGGTATACAGATGAAAATTTTTTGTTAGCTGTAGTTGCAGCTTGTTCATGAAGTACTGTAAAACACTGTAACTTCGGACAGTGGCCAAACTTCGGACATTGTACAAAAAAATGTAGTAATTCATGTTTATTGAAAGAGAGTGCGATATTTTCAAATAATAATGATATGGGTAGGTGGGGTAATCTTCAAAGATTATTATGTATAAGTCTTATTAAACTAGCTTGAATATATGTGGGTGAAAAAAATATATGAATCAAATGGAAAAAAGTCAACATTTTTTAACCCTGCAAAACTTTGTTCACACAGAACAAACAGTTCTATTGTAAGAACGTAATTAGTACGATTATATGTGTAAAAGTGTCGTAAGTACTGGGCAGTAAACTATTTTAGAATATATACATGCATAATCTTGGCATGACTGTTTTAATGAATATCTCTGTATTTTTCAGAAAAAATTCTTAACTTCAGACAGACAAATTTCTTAAGCCATATAAATTCCAGACAGTCATCTCTATCCAGACTATTGGGGATGAAGTTGTTCCCCCAAATTGGGTAGTTGTGAGGGTTCCCTTTGATAGGAAAGACAGATAGAGGCATTATATTGCTACTGTTGTTAGGGTAAAACCAGAAGTACAAGTCAGGTTTCTCAAACACGTTGAGGGTACACCTCACACATTTGTATAGCCAATGGTTGAGGACAGCAGTGACATTGACAAAGAGGACATAGTGAAGGTGTTACCAGAACCAACACTTGATCGCAAGAAAAGGATGATTTTTGATGTAGACGTGAACCTTTGGCCTAAGTAATGATAATAATATTTGATATAGATCTGTAAGAAGATAGTCAGTATTGCCAGTATGGTGCTACAGTATTGTGCCTTAACCAGTAATGAGTTTTATTTTGAAGGAAACAATGATACTATTTATTTTGTTACAGTAATTTATACTGGCCTTCATAACATGTGCCTGTGTGTGTGTATGTCTGTTGATTTGTGTGCGTGTTTGTGGGTCTGTGGGCCATTAAAACCTGTCTGAAGTGTTTAACATTAGATTATGTTATTTGAGTATGCATTTGTTGAGTCAGTGAGGTAGCTACTTGATAATTAAGTGAAGTTTTGTTTAGGAAGAAGAAATCAGTTCCCCTTACAGATTGGAATACAGTATGACCTCACTACAACGAACTTCAGTACACCGGAAGTCGCTTTTTTCGGAGTCAGGGAGCCGACCGAAATTATTTCTTATATATCAGAAAAACTCCGAAAAAGCTAGAAGCGGTCCGGACTGCCTAACCTCACAGGGGGGTGGCCATATTGTCGGTGCGGTTTGTGTGTTCGTTCATTGGTTGGTGGTGGGCTGGCAGCGTAGCTATTGTTCAAAGTGTACATACAGTACAGTATTTGAGGTGTTTATAATTAAGTTATACCCATAATGTTCTTTCTAAATGCTAAAAAATTAGAAAAGGGGTCTGCATTAATATTAAGACATCAACTTTAATCACACGGCGAGCGGTTCGTGGTGAGCTGACGATGTAATTATTTTTCCTCCATATCATTTCCCCCCAACATCATTTTCCCTAAGTCCCTTGATATACTGCTCGACGGTGACAAGTGATAAGTGAAATATGCAGAGAGAGTGATCGTATTTGTAAGATTGTAAAAATTAAGGTGTATAATGTGTACAGTATAGTATTTGAAAAATGCTTAAAATTATACACACACGGTACGGGCTACAGCTTCGATTCCCATCCACAATTCAGCTCTTGTCAGTGAAAACAATTGGGACAATGATTCACTGTTCCTTGATGATGACCCTGAAGATGATGGGAAATGATCCTGAAGGATTTGCTCTGAAGAATCCTTCATTAGGTGCCAAATGATAACACCAGGCAAGAAGGGGGGTTAGAGTGATCCAAGCGAGTCTGAATGGTTCCGTAAGAAAACTTTTTATTTATTTATTATGAGTTTTATTGTGTCCAAGCCTTTCTTAAATTTTACTATGTCATGCAATAAATTATTTACAGTGGAATTTGAGAAAAAAAAATAAAGAGGCGAATGAGATATTACCACGAGTCAAAATGAACTGGTGGAGGTGAAGCAGGATGGTGGCTATGATGCTTTTAATAAGAGAAAATATCATATTTTGTGTGTTGTATGTGGCCATTATCGAGTCTAAACCTTGCTAAAACTATACTGTGTAATGCAACGACTTATTTTTAGTAGAATTTCAGAAAAGTTAAGGATCAAAAGGAATAGAAAGAACTGGTGGGGTGATGCAAGATGGTGGCTATGACACTTCATGTATGAAAAATATCTTCCTGTGAGTGTTACATTGGCCTTTATCGAGTATAAACCTTACAAAAACTGTACTGTGTTATGCAATAAATTATTTATTGTGGCCTTTAAGAAAAGTTATGAGGCAAATGGGTTAATGCCCTGATTTAGAGGGAAATGGTGGAATGAAGTAGGATTGTGGCCATGACTCTTTTCATGTATGAAAATATCTTAGCAGGGGGAAATCCCTATGTCGCTTTTTTCGGAATATCGCGTTTTTTGGAATGACTTTGGCCCCAATTAGTCTGTTCTAGTGAGGTTTTACTGTATATCCAATGCATTTTATATAATTTTTTCATCTGAAAAAGTTTCTGAAGAGTTCTTAGTTATATTTGTGGCCAGAATACCTCACTACAGTGCGATATGATGCATCTTAATGTGATCTCAAATTGTGAGCTCAAGAAGATATTTTTGGATGTTTCTCTTTATATATGTATAACTTGGGCCACGAGTACCCAATATTTTTTTTGACATTTTTTAAAAACTTCTAAAGTGTCCGAAGTTTGGCCAGTATGTCCAGAAACAGGTGCTATTAATCATTGTCATGTTTAAAGGGCAAACACCTGGATGTCCAAAGTTTGGAAGAGCTGTCTGAAGTTAGGAAATTTGTTCCTAACTTCAGACACTTGAAAGTGGGGGGGCAAAAAAAAACGAGTTTAGTGTGGCTAATTTTTTTTATTATATGGATTTAGTAGGTACTGTCCCTGGTTACCACATGACACTAACAGGGATAAAATTGCACCATTTTACACAGAGTTATTCATTAAAACATATCAAAAATGTCCAAAGTTATGGTGTTTTACAGTAAGCACTGAAGATTTTGTTTGTTTTTATTGGAGCCCCAGAATTTGTTTGTTTCTAATGGTAATGGTGTCTCTTCTTTGATCTTACTCAGTTCAGTGGGAGAAGTGATCTGATATCTTCTCCTTTTAAAATCCCTGATTGACTTATCAGTGTATGAGTCAAAGATTGAATCATTTCAGTTGGCATACTTGGTAGACATTTTAACCTAGTTCAATGCAGTGTAACAGAAGTCCCCAACAGTTGCTTAGATGTTTTGTTTTGATCTTCCGGGCAGTAGCCATCATGTCCACAACTGTATATATGTTGTATGTAAGCCATTCTTTGTTTGTGGGGTTTGGGTATTCTTCCCAGGAAGCTTTTCATTTAGCTCCATGACAAGAGTACTTTTTGAAAATTTCTTCGTCATGCCCACACTGTCAAAAGGATGTGAATATGTTGTGAAGTTGTACTGCAATAACTCCACCATTGGGAAACCCCTAGCTCGAACAACTTCTGTGACACGTTGCTGACAGCAGTGACCTATTGTGTTCGACAACTACCAGAACCTTTTCCACATTTCGTTGGTTCGTGTATACTCTGGAATGTTTTCAGATTAGTTCTGTGGATAGGTTCACTGATTCTGATTGACTTCTCAACAAGATGTTCTTTTCAAAGCTTTGCATATGCTACGTGTCCAATTTCAATCACTCTCAAGATCACATTGTGGATATCTACTGGCATGACGTCTTTGGTAATAATATTATGATGCTTTGGCTGTACAGCTGATGCAAATGGATTCTCTTGTGTTTCAATGAATGCCAAAATAGCTTGGACATTTCTCTCTCTTCCACAGCTGTCTCTGAATGACTGAATTCATGGTTAACTGTAATTTCATAGCAGTTTGTTTTAAAACCACTTAGTTCTCTTTGTCCTTTACAAATTGCTGTAATTTCATGGTAGATCAATTCCCATTTGTCAACAAGCTTCTTTTTACGAGAGCTACCAATTACAGAACAGTATTCTCTCAATTATCCGGACGGCCATTACCCGGATGCGGTGATCTGGCTGTTCCAAACCATTATTTGTACATTTTTTCCCACTATCCCAACAAAATGCTTGCATCCATATCTAAATTATAATTGCGTGAAAAATTTCTGCCCGGATGGATGAAATAGCCCAGTGGCACTGCTGTGTTCGGCTGGTTAGTTTACCCTTCGGCCACAAGATAACCCTCTCACTTGTTACCAGTTCCCGCGTATCGCCTGTGTTGTGAGCATCTCTTCCCAGACCGTTGTCATGGCAGCTCCTGTGGTAGCTTTCATGGTGGTTCCCTACCTGCTTCAGGCCTTGCTCTTCCTTGCATGCCTCTTCCTAGGGTGTGTGATGATGACCCCTCCACCAGGGAAAGGAGGAGGGTAGTGTTGACTCTGGAAAAGAAATGGGAGATCCTGAGTAAGATTGATGGGGATGGTCCACTTACCTCATCCTTAAGGAGTACGACCTGGCCCACTCAACCCTACACGACATTAGGAAAGCCTGTAACAAACTCACCCAGTACACGGCAGACTTTGACCAGAAGAACAGATACAGTACCGAACAGAAGACTATGAGTGTGCCTCTGCATGCTGAATTCAGTCGTTCAACATTGATCTGGTACTGGCAACAACAGGTTGCAGGTGTACTATGAGTTTGCCCTTGCATGCTGAATTCGACCGTTCAGCATTGATCTGGTACCTTCAGCAACAAGTTGCAGGCTTGCTAGTGAGAGGCACCGAGTTTAAGGCTGCTGCTGAGAAGTTTGCCCACCTTCGCAATGCCCCAGACTTCAAGGCATCCGAAGGTTGGTCGTTCAGGTTCAAGTTTCAATGTGGCTTTACCAATAGTACGACTCATGGCAAAGCTTTGGACGCTAGTGAGGAGGGAGTGGAGAAATTTTGGCAGAATCTGTTAGGCTTTATTGAGAAGGAGGGCATCGCCCTTGGTCAAGTCTATAATGCTGATGAAAGTGGCCTCTTCTACTGCTCAGTGCCTACCAACACTCTGGTAGATGAGAAGGAAAAGCGTGTGCCTCGCCACAAGTTGTCTAAGCCACAGGTATTTGTTTTGTGGTGTGCTAATGCCAATCGGTCGCACTGACTGAAACCTGTTATTGTTGAGTGTACAAAACAGCCCTGTTGCCTTTGTGAGTTAATGGATGTCCTTCCTGTTGTGTAGTACTATTCTGTGAAGGCCTGGTTTACCTGCTAGATCTACACTGATTGGTTCCACAGGCATTTCATCAAGGAGGTCATCTGTTGTTAAATGGTGGAACTTGGAATCTGTATTGACCAAGTAAAAGCTCTTCTTCTCCTGGACAATGTCCCTGTGCATCCCTTCAAGAAAGTATTGGTTGCAGATGTCACTTGCATTAGGTACCTGTTTCTTCCATCTAGTACGACTGCTCTCATTCAACCAATGGACCAGGGTATGATCATGGCCACGAAGAGGCTGCATTGACGCAGGTTCCTCGATGAGGTGATGGTAGTTCTCGGGACGAGGACGAACAGAATCGGGGGCTACACATGCAAGAGCAGAGGACACTGGAAAACCTTCAGTGCTACAACCTTAAATGTGCTGTGTACAACTTGGTGAGTGCATGGAAGGAATCTCCGTGAAAGCGTTTGAAAGCGGTTGGTCTCGTCTCCTTCAGGGACATGAAAGTAGACACGGCTTTCTGGGCTTTGACATGGACGACTTCCACACTCATCTTCGTAATGCAGGCAAGGCTGTGGATGTCGATAATGTGCAGGAGTGGTTAGACGATGATGGGGGCGATCCCGGCTGTCATGTTACGTCCAACTTCAAAATCGCCACTTCTGTTGCTGCTGCCCAGCCAGAAGAGAGTGATGAGGATGATGCGGATAACCCGGAGAAGTGCAGTGCTCCAGCCATCCCATGCCTGAGCACATTCCAGGCACACTTCGATCAGGTGCTTGAGTATGCCGAGCACCCGGAATGTGACAGAGATGGTGCCTCTTCACCTTGTGGAGGATCTGCATTCTGTGCGGAAGAGTGTCGTCCAAAACCTGAATCGTTGATCCTATTGTCAGTCCAAGATCGACTCCATTTTCAGGTCTCTGAACCCTGCCCAGTCCACCTCCGCTCTGCTACCACCACAGTGACAAACCATGCCTTCAGTGACAAAGCCTCAGCCAAGCACGTCGTCAGCTGTTGTGTCTCCCCTGGATATAAATTTGTAACTTTTGAGTCACCTGAAGTTGGCAGTCCATCACCACATCTCACAGTTGCTTCCCTGGACTGACTGCTGGAAATCCTTCTTGACTCTGACTTGGACTAAGCTCTTCAGACTATGCCACTAGACCACATGGGATGTACAGTGCAGTGCACAGCTTCGCTAGCTGCAGTACAACAGTCTGAGTCAAGGAAGTAGCGGGTTATTCAGCACGATGCCCAGTGTTGAATTGTGAGTGTATACATTGCTTTTATTCGAGCTGACTGTACTCTACCGTAATTTTATTCTATTTTATCATGATTTTACCCTATTTTACCGTTATGTTTTGTGTACCCACTGCATTTTTGTTGTGTAGATGGTTTTCTCATGTTTTTTTTCATGTCAGTGCAGGTTGTGGCCCTACAGTGGTGATTGCTTGTCTGTGGTTGATGGTTCTGCTTTACCATGGTAATTGCTTGGCTGTGGTTAATAGGTCTGCTTGACCAAATAGAGTAGTGTTAAACAACAGGAGCAAGTGTTAATTGATGTACTGTAGTGGCCTTTTACACTAGCATTCAAAATTAGGCTATATACAAATGGGAGCCAGGGGAGAAGTCGACTGTCCGGACTGAGCCACTACCGGGTCATACCTTTGTCTCTTTTACATTGGATAATCAAGGGATTACTGCATGCCAGAGCTTCTTTTGGGGGATTTTTTGATAGTCTGTTCCAAACCCATGTTTGCTTCAACAGCTTTAACCCCGGCCACGCTCATCGCCTCTTACGGGGCGATATGCAGGCCTCCCCTGGCCACGCTAATCGCCTTATATGAGGCAATTGGTATCCACGCCATAAAATCAAGCACGGGGAAACGTCAGTGGTTTCCCTGGGAGTGTTGAGTCCCCCTCTATGCCACCAGAGCAGTTGCCAAGCCCAGTCACACCACAGTTGCCAAGCCCTGTCACACCACAGTTGCCAAATACTGCATATTTAGTAATTCAGATATGCAGGCCACCCCAGGTCACACTGATCGCCTCTTATGAGGCAATGGGTGTCCGCACCATAATTTCAGGCAAGAGGAAGCGTCAGTGGTTTCCATTTGAACGTTGGGTCTCTCTCTACATCATCAGAGCAGTTGCTAAACCTTGCCACACTGAAGTTGTCAGTTGCTGCATATTTAGTAAATCAGTTCTTGTTTGTAGCCCAACAATGGCAGATTCACAACCGTTTACCTCCCACAGTGCTGGCGACTTGTTGCTGCCCTCACACCCACCTAAGAGGCAGAAGAGAGAAAAAGTGAGCATATGGAGAGAACACTTTAACCTGTCTTGTGCCATCAGTGTACATGTACGTGCCCCCCTACATGCATGGACAGTGCCATTGACGTACATGTATGTCTGCAATTTGATATATTTGCCAAAATTTGAAAATTCAAATTAGGTGCCAAAAAATCAGCTGGGATATTCCCTTGCCTCTCCAGGCCTGTCTAGGCCATTCTATGTCATCTGTATACCCAACAAGAGTGTTCTTGGCTCGAATAGCATAGTTACTGATGAAGAAAACGAATATCTCCTACCTCAACTCAATGGGTGTCGGAGGCAGCCTATAAAGTCTATGGGTGCTACTCCGGCACTTTCAACCACCTGGTCTGGGAGGATCGACCTCAAAATAGACCTAAATGACTTCTGTGAGTACTTTTATGGTTGTTCTCCATGTTTTCCCATAATTTCTGACCTATGTAGCAAAGTCGAAAATTGGCTGGCACCACGGTTCCTCGAGGGTCCTACGTCTGCTGGCACTCTGTGGATTAAGAAATTGTTGAACATAGAGAATGAAATTAATGCAAGTATAAGTGGCTGGGGAATGGCTGGGAGGAGGAGGGAGGTGAGAAGAGTGGGAGGGGAGAAAAGAGGAAGGAATCAGTAGGATGGAAGTAGTGAAAGCAATGAAGAAAGTCAAAATGGGGAAAGCCCCAGGAATTGATGGAGTGTGGTGAAATGCTGAAGCATGAGGGAGAGGTAGTAGTAGAATGAATATGGAAGATGTGCAGATTGGTCTGGGAGGAAGGTAGAGTCCCGGAGGATTGGAAGTCAGGTATAATTATTCCCCTGTATAAAGGAAAAGGGGAGAAAGAAGTGTGTGGTAATCACAGGGGCCATTGCCCTCTTAGTGTAATAGGAAAAGTGTATGATAGGTTATTTATTGACCGAGTTAGGGAAATAATATAGGAAGTAGTTGGAGAAGAACAGGGAGGCTTTAGGAAGGGAAGAGAGTGTGTCGAACAGATATTCATTCTTAGGTCTTTAGTGGAAAAGATTCTAGAGAAGGGAAAGACATTGTATTAAGCCTCCATGGATTCGGAGAAAGCATATGACAGGGTGGATAGACAAGGAATGTGGAAAGCATTAAGGATATATGGAGTAAATGGGAAGATGTTAAATGCTGTGAAGAATATGTATGAGGGTGCTAAGGCTGCAGTGTGTATGGATAATGAACTGAGTGAATTTTTCTGTCTTCATGTAGGATTGAAACAGGGATGTGTCATGCCCCTATGGTTGTTCAATCTGTATATGGATGGGGTTATAAAAGAGGTACAAGGTAGGGCAGTGGATGCTGAAGCGACCGTAAAGGGTGTTTGGAAATTTCCTGTACAGTTGTTTGCAGATGATACTGTATTGTTAAATGAAAATAAAGGGGAGCTGCAAGGCTTGTTGAACGAGTTTGGGAGTGTGTGTAAGAAATGGAATATAAAAGTGAATGTAGGGAAGAGTAAAGTTATGGTCTTTGAGAGAAATGAAATCACTGAATGTACAGTGAGGCTGGATGAGGAGGAAATGGAAAATGTGAGTGCATTTAAGTGCTTTGAGAGAAATGAAATCACTGAATGTACAGTGAGGCTGGATAAGGAGGAAATGGAAAATGTGAGTTCGTTTAAGTGCTCGGGTAGTGTGATGAGTAAGAATGGAAGCTTAGACAGTGAAGTGCTTGAATGGGTGCAACAGGGAAGAAAGGTTGCTGGTTCTGTGAAAGCTATGACTGAGGAACAGGGAAGTGAGCATGGAAGTAAAAAAGTCACTGCATGACAATTAAGGCATACTCCAGTTTAATGATGCAGTTAGTTAAGTAAAAACCCATTGCCAGGTGGGGCATAGTATCTCGGGGTAGATTTAACATGTAAACTTAAAGTATGGGGATGCATTTTTGAACCTTGGGTTTCCCCCCCAATCAAGTCCTAAACCCACCCAAATGAATCCAAAAAAAAGTTTAAAACCAATCTAAATGGCCTAATAGCTGTAAAAGAAGCCAGCTTAGGCCAAAAACCAGTGCCCATTTCGCTTGTACCCAGTCAAAGCCACTGGAGAATGCGATCTCCGACTCATATTCAAACTTGGTGGAGAAGTAGCATCATTGTATAACATCCCTCCATCAGATGTGCCCAGGACAGTTAAACATCTTTTATGCATAATAATAATAATGTATGAATGACGGAGAATCGTCCAAGGTGCGTATTGCTGTGACAGAGAATCGTTGATGTTTTGACGGGGAATTCTCTTGACAGGGAATGTGATCGATAATGCAATCGGGATAGCTTTCTTCAGCAACCCCTCTTTATGTTGTTTTTGTCAGTGTTTAGGCTGCTGAGCTCCTTTGTTTTCTTCTCTCTTATTTTCCTACATTTTATTTAGAAATATCATTGAATTTTCAAAGCGTTTTCCCTTGAATAGCCCAAATGTAAACACATGATTTATCGATTGATGATGCGATCGGGATGGCCTGTTTAAAGGCTTCTCTTTATGTCGTTTTAGCTACTGTTCTGGTTGCTGAGCTCCTTTATTTTCTTCTCTTATTTTACAGCATTTATTTAGAAATTCCATTGTATTTTCAAAGCATTTTTCCTTGAACAGCTCAAATGTAAACACATGATTTATTGATGTCACAGTTTTCGTCAGTGTATGAAATATTTGCTCTCTAAGGTTTTCGTAATTATTAATACTCATTTAAAATTATTATTATGTATTACATGATAGGTTAGATGACAGTTCAGTTATCAGATATGAAATATTCTTTGTTGAGTTGCCTAGTTGTCCACACTGTTTTGTACCTTGTCTGGTGGATGAGAATCCATACCCCAAATGACAGTGCTCACTCCACCTGTGACTAAAACTCATTAATCTAAGTCTATAAAAATAAAACTTAATACAAAATTTAAGTCTAAAATATCTTAAAAGTCAATAAAAAAATATACCAACATGGAAGTGAAGCTTGGACCTTGTTGGAAGGACACAAGTCAAGAGTGAGAGTGGTGGAAATGAGTTATTTGAGAGGAGCATGTGGAGGCAGATGAAAAGACAGACTGACAAATGGGAAAGTGAAGGGACACTGTGGTGTGAATGTGGATGTGATAGAAAGCATTAAGAGAAATACATTGAAATGGTTTGGCCATGTGGAGAGGATGAAGAGCGAGAGACTAACAAGGAAAGTGTATGTGAGTGGGGCGGAGGAGGAGAGAGGGAGGGGAAGGCCGAGGAGGAGATGAAGGGATGGAGTGGAGAGGTATATGAGAGGGGTGTGTGTGTGTGTGAGTTGGGAGCATTGGCAGTGAAGTGGCATTGGATAGGGCAACATGGAGGTGATTTGTTTATGGCCATCCCTTATGGAATTGAGGCATCTGGCAATAGATAGATACTGTAGACAGAGACAAATGCTTTTAAAAATTTTTTTGTATACTAATGCCTAAAGATCCTCGATGAGTTTATTTATTTATTTATTTTTTTTTTAGTTCATCAAGATTATGTCCATTGTTTTCTGTCACATATAACAACCCATTTTTATTGCCATTATGTATAACTTATTATCTATAAAATACCAACCACATAATACTGTTTTCTCCATTATTGCCATGATTCAGAGTGGCTACCCTAACGTTATACTACAGTAATCCCTCATTTATCCGGACATAAGAGAGCCAAAGGCATGTTCGGGTAGTGGCAGCATCCGGATAATGAACACTTTCCCTACCATACCCAGACCCTACCTATACTCAGCCTCCAACCCATACCTAAGCTATTTATACAGTACATATGCATAATTTGGCAGTGTTTTCCAGTTATTCAGGCATATGTAGACATCAAAACACACAGTGAGATATCCAAAGTAATGCTAAACACCAAGAGAACCATACAGAATCTATCTATCTACCTATTGCCAAATGCCATAATCCCTTAAGAGGTGGCCATTTGACTTTGAGTTTACGGGGAGGGGCAGTAACTTTCCACCAACTCACTTGTTGACACATAGGGAGCATGTGGAAAAAACACTAAAAACCAAAAACACCCTACCTAAACACTACTGTATGTACAGTACCCCTCCTTATTTTGGCAATGTTTTCTGGTCATTTTGCCAGATTTTGACATCAAAACATGCATAGGAATATCCAAAGTAATGCAAAACACCAAGAAAACCACACTTGTCACCAGAAAAGCATATAAACAAAATTATTGGGGGAACTTATGGAATACTGACCAACATGCGAGTGGCTTTTAATTATATGGATGAGGAAATGTTGAGGGAGTTGATAGTGACCATAAGACCAAGACTAGAGTATGCGGCGGTGGTATGGTCACCTCATATCGTTTTGCTTCGTTTTTGAAGGCTCCAACATGCTTGCATGCGTCGGCCTTGGTCACCTAATGGCGGCTCTCCACGCTGCTCGATCCCTGGCGGCCTCCCTGTTCAGTCCCTTAACCCTTAAGTCACACTTAATGACCTCGTCCCATGTCTTTCTCGGTCTACCCCTCCCAACCTCTCCCCCAATATTAACACTTCTCACCCTCTGTACCCAATTATCCTCCCCCATCCTCTCCACATGTCCAAACCACCTCAGTCTACCTCTCCTCATCACAACACCAATACACTCCAGTCCCATCCTACCTCTCAACTCTTCCATCGTAAACCCAGCCCCCCCAGGCCTTGCACGCAGGGACGCACTGCACATCCACCTAATCATCATCATTTCTGTACATTTAAACCTGCGAATATCCTCTTCCTTTACTGCCCAGGTCTCACTACCTTACAGCATGACACTCCTAACACATACTGCATACAAAGACCCCTTAGCACGTAAGGAGAGTCCTCTCAATGTCAGGAGAGGCAACAGTTCCCTGAACTTCTTCGAACTACTTCTCACCCTAGCAACCGAGCTAGCTGGAGCCCCACCTCCGGCACATAACATGTCTCCCAAATAACAAAACTCTTCCACACACTCAAGAGACTCACCAGCAAATTCAATCCTTTCACACCTAACAATCTCCACCTGCTCTTCCCGACACGTGCACACATAAAATCAGCATTATCTCGCAATCTACCTCTAATACCACTACATCTCGTTTTTTTTTTTTTTTTATGCAAGGAAGAAAGAACCAAAGGCCACAGGCCTGCATACTGTTCCAAGAAAAAGCAAAAATAATACAAAAGAGGGCCAAATTCAAAATCTGTTCATTTCGAGATGCCCGGACACACTGCATTTGAAAAACTGGAGATCATAGGAAGTAGGAAATACAGACAGAGGAAGACAGTTCCAGAGTTGACCATTTGCATAAATGAAGGACTGGGTGTAACAGTTAACTCTTGCATTAGAGAGTTGGGCAGAAAAGGGGTGAGAGTTTGTTGCTAGACGGGTACTACGTGCCCGTCAAAGAGGTGGAGGGATGCAGGCAGACAGTTCAGAGGAACAGTGACCGTTGAAGTAGCGATAGAAGAGAGATAAAGATGCAACAGTGTGGCGAAGACACAAAGGTTGAAGGGAATCAGTAAGAGGAGGAGAGTTAATGAGACGAAAAGCCTTTGACTCCACCCTATTGAGAAGAGCTGCATGTGGGGAGCCCCCTCACACATGAGAGTTGTACTCCATACACGGGCGAATAAAACCCGTGTACAATGTCAAAAACTGTTCACGGGTAAAGAAAGTTCGGAATTGGCTTAGCACACCTAATCTCTTGGAAGCAGATTTCACAAGAGATGTAATATGTTCTTTCCAAGACAAATCCCAAGAGAATGAAACCCCAAGCATGTTCAAGGATGATGCAGGACATAACTGTTCATTATTAAACATTAGTGGGTAATCCTGAGGAAGATTTTGTCGGGTTGATAAGTGTAAGAACTGAGTTTTTGATGCATTAAAAATAACAAGATTATTTTTACCCCAATCAGAGATACGAGCCAAGTCAGACATTAGGTGTGCCATAGCCTCATCCCTTTTTTGTTGAAGTAACTGCTGAGATGGACGTTGCAGGAACCGAATGGAAAGGTGAAGGGTGGAATCATCAGCATATGAGTGGATAGGGTTAGATGTACAGCTTAGAAGGTCATTGATGAATAAAAGGAAGAGAGTAGGTGATAGGACAGAGCCCTGAGGAACACCACTGTTGATAGGTCTAGGAGAGGAACGATGGCCGTCTACAACAGCGGCTATAGAACGACCAGAAAGGAAGCTAGAGATGAAGGCACAGATAGAAGGATAGAAACCGTAGGAGGGCAGTTTGGAAATTAAAGATTTATGCCAGACTCGATCGAAAGCCTTTGAGATGTCAAGTGCAATGACAAAGCTTTCGCCAAAGTNTTAGTATTGAGGCCAGTGATGGCAGAAAATACATCAACTGAAGAAATTTTAATGTCAGTCAAGAGGAAGTCAGAGGGGGCAAGTGATGGAGGAATAGCACCAGAATCGTCTAAGGTGGAATTGGAGGAGAAAGTCTGAGCAAAGAGATCTGCTTTATCAGTAGAAGAAATAGCTACAGAGCCATCAGAGTAGAAAAGAGGAGGGAAGGATGATGAGGTAAAGTTGTTAGAAAGGTTTTTGGCAGGGTGCCAGAAGGAGCGAGAAGAATTTGAGTTGGAGAGTTGAGAATATTTACCACGGATGAAATTATTTTTAGCAGAGCGAAGAACAGACTTAGCATGATTCCGGCCAGAAATATATAAAAGATGTGATTCAGGGGTGGGTTGGCTCCGGTACCTCTTATAGGCCCTCTCCTTGTTGCAGACAGCATTAGAACAAGCGTGATTAAACCAAAGCTTTCTTGCAATAATCAGAGGATATGAGAAGGAATGTATGCTTCCATGCCCGAGAGAATAACATCCGTAATGCGCAAGGCACACTCAGATGGCTCCCGGCCATGGAAGCAATAATCATTTCAAAGAAAATCAAAGAAGTACTGCCTGAGGGCCTCCCAATCTGCAGCTCCAAAGTGCCACAGGCGGCGTTTCTTTGCAGGGTCCACAGGCCGTACTGGAGCGATAGGACAGGTTAAGGTAATAAGGTTATGATCGGAGGAGCCCAACGGAGAGAAAGGATTAACAGTGTAAGCAGAAGGATTAGTTGTTAGGAAAAGGTCAAGTATGTTGGAACTCTGTCCAAGGCGGTCAGGGATACGGGTAGGGTGCTGTACAAGCTGCTCTAGGTCATTAAGGATAGAAAAGATGTAGGCTTGTTCACCAGGTGGATCAGTGAAAGGAGAGAAGAGCCAATGGTGGTGGTGAACATTGAAATCTCCTAGAATGGAGATTTCAGAGAAAGGAGAAATGGATAGAATGTGTTCCATTGTAGAAGTAAGATAGTCAAAGAATTTTTAATAGTCAGTAGAATTAGGAGATAAGTAAACAGCACAGATATATTTAGTCAGAAAATGACAGGAAAGCCGAAGCCAGAGAGTAGAGAATTCAGAAGAATCAAGTTCAGGAACACGAGAGCAAGATAGATCATTGCGTACATATACGCAACAGCCACCTTTGGCTTTGAAATGAGAATAGAGAAAGTAGGAGGATACAGAAAAGGGTTTGCTGTCAGTTGCCTCAGACAGCTGAGTCTCCGAGAGAAAGAGGAGAAGAGGTGTTGTTCAACAGAGCGAAAGTTAGAGGAAAGGCCGCGAATGTTACAGAAATGAAGAAGGAGTGAGTCAGACAGTGGTTCCAGGCAGCTCTGTGAGTCGTCACCGGGAGAGGGGTGGATGGTGGGGGCATTTATGGTCCCCCCCCCCCCCGGGGACTCCGAGGCATGATTTTTGTGCGCCATTTTACAAATTTTGAAAAGGAAGTGTAGTGTGTAGTGTGCATGTAGTTAGGTGTTGACAGTTAGAGAAACTTGTATTGGAGAGCATACTGGACTAATCTCCGTGTTACTGAGACACTGAAAACATTTAGCAAAGGGGGATGGTCAGGAACAAGTCCTGAAGGCTGATGAAACGGGAGTACTGCCCTGCTCGACTGGTGCTACAGTCTACTCCATGTGCACCCATTTATCACAAACATTCCACTAGATGGAATTACTTCCCACACCCATGTGGCAAACTGCACATGGCTACCCTCCCTCTCCTCTGATTGTACTGCCACCAACCCTAGATATCATCACTTTTGTTTTATCTGCATTTACCCTTAAGCCCTTGTGCCACATACCATCTCTCCATTTCCTAATCTTTCATCCGCCTCCATTTCATTCTCTGCAGTCAACACCAAATCATCAGCATACAACATCTCCCATGGGAGTCCATCTCTGAAGTCATGTGAGAGGGCTTCAAGTACAATGATAAACAACAAGGGACTCACAACTGACCCCTGATGCACACCAATATTCACAGAAAACTCATCCCGCAAAACTCCATTCACTCTAACCTGGGTGCGAGCACCCATGTACATGGCCATAACCACCCTAACCATCCACTCTTCCAACCCTAACTTTCTCATCCCCCACTTCACCTCCTCTCTAGGGACTTAGTCAAAGGCCTTTTCCAGATCTACAAAAAAAAAATACAATTCCCTTTTCTTTCCAATATATTTTTCCTGAAGCTGTCGAACAATGAATATGGCATCAGTGGTCCCCTTGCCTGGCATAAACCCAAACTGCATCTCATCAATATTCACTCTTTCTCTAATCATACCTTATAGAACTCTTTCCATTACTTTCATTATCTGATCTAATAGCTTTATATCTCTGTAATTTCCCCTTTCCAGGGCATCACCCTCCCCTTTGTACACATTTACAATTATACTCTTCAGCCAATCATTTGGGACAACACACTCATATATAATCATATTTATCAGGTCAGTGACTAACTTCACCCCAGTATCTCCTGAGGCTTTCAACATTTCTGCAGTCAACCCAGACACACCTGCTGCCTTCCCCACCCGCATCCTGCCTATTGCTTCACTCACAGTAGCAGCGCCAATCAAAGGCCAACGGCCAAACACTGGATCTGCTGGCTCCAAACCTTCCGTATCCCAATCAAACTCCTCATTCAACAACTGGCTGTAATGCTTTCTCCATGCATCTTTAATATCCCTACTGTTCACCTCTACCCTTTCTTCATCATTCTTCACACACTGCTCACCTACAATGTCCCGATTATCCCTCTTCACCCGATCTGCCACCCTAAAAATCGTATTTTCCTATCCCCATGATTTAGATTATCAAGTAAAAGTCTCTGTGACTCAGACTTCGCCCTGTATACCTCTCTTCTAGCCCTGCGCTTGGCAGCCAAGTACTCCTCCCTGTTACCACCCTTCTTCCATTCCCGGAAAAGTCTTCTTTTCTCCTTAACTGCGGCTTTTACACCCTCATCCCACCATCAAGTTACTTTATGTCTTGGTGGGCCTCTTGTCCAACCGCATATTGCATCGCTAACTCTCAAGAGGTTGTTCTTAAGGGCTCTATACTGTTCATTAATGCCTCTATCTACAGCTCCCTGTTCAGCCTCCACTTTCCTCATCTCACTATAAATGGCATCCCTTACTGCTTGGTTTCCCAGCTTCCTTATTTTTCTCCTCGGTACATATGTCCTCCTTCTCATCACTTGTTCTTTAAGCACCATGTCACAAATCAGTAGTTTGTGCTGCTGCACATACTCGTCACTTCCTATAACGTTAACATCCCTCAGTAACCTCCTATCAACCCTCCTGACCAGAAAATAATCTGTCTGACTGCTATTTCCCCCGGACTCGTACGTAATCAAACGACTCATTCTTCTTCTAAAATGTGTGTTGCACACAACCATGTCCATAGCCTCCCCAAACTTGAGTATTCTTTCCCCTTCCGCATTCCTCACACCATATGCACATCCCCTATGGTCTCCTTCATAACCCTGAGCTGCTTCACCCACATGACCATTCAAATCCCCTCCCAGAACCACCACCTCATCATCGCCCATACCACCTACTACACGTATTAAATCATCCCAAAATATATCCTTCTCTGCGTCATCCAGTCCTGCCTGTGGAGCATATGCCGAAATAATTACAATCATTTTCCTACCGATCAAAATTTTCACAACTAATATCCTATCACTTACTCTAATAACATTCATAACATATTCCACCCATTTCTCCGCAACCAACACACCCACACCCCCATATCCATCATTTCCCCCCTGCCAAAACAACTTATAGTAGCAATCCTTCCCAACAATCTTTCTGGCTGATCCACCCCTGTACTGGACTTCCTGCAAACATCCCACATCCACCCACCTCCTACTGAATGCCTCAACGACTTCCCCCGCTCTTCCCTCAAACTTCTCACATTCCACTAACCCACTCTAAACCCCCTGGGTGATTTGCTGTCCTCAGGCTTTGCTTTGATTCTTATATTTGTAAGTCATAGTTGGTAAGATAAAAGGGGGGGTACACATTCCACAGGCCCCTCCCATTGCACAGTCCTAGGTCCAGGCAATGGATCTGAGACCCCTAGCCCACCAGCTTACCAGTGGCTGTGGTAGTGGCCTCGGGGCACCCTGCCAGGACACCTGCTGGGACACCCTCCAAGCGCGCCTTGGCACTGCAACTGCCCTACCATTATACACCCACTGATAGGGCAGCCCCCTGGGGCGCTACTCCTAAGTTCGGTCCCCTCTCTATTGAGTGGAAGCGGCAGCCTGGGAACCGCAGTGCCCTGTACCATCTAGCACAGGTTCAAGCCCCATCTCGCCCCGGACCCATGATCTATGCCGGCGGAACCCCCGTCACGCCTCCCCCCAAAAGTCCGCCACTAGGTAGCGGGGGCAAAGTTTTCAGGCCACATGCCCTTTCTGGCGTCAGCCCCTGTAACGTAGTGGGATACGTTGTGTGATATGTAAAGCGCATGTGGTGTAGTGCATAAGAGAGTTAGAGGAAAAGTTTGGGAGAGTATGCTGGTCTACTCTCTATGTTACTGTCATACTGAAAAGGTCAGCAAAGGGGGATGGTTAGGTAGCTAGCGAAACAGGAGCTCGAGCTCTCTCTATCACCAGCATTCCGATTCCCCTCGGGAGTACCACCCTGTTTGGCCCATCCCAGCCAGTGGACTATCTTGCTGTCACCCTCCTTTCCTCCACCAGCTGCATTTTGTCAGGCCAAATGCCCACCTTCAGAGAATTACCACCTAATAAATACACATGAAAAACCCTCCCAGTCAGTGGACTATCTTGGTGTCACCCTCCTTTCCTCCACCAGCTGCTTGTTGGCAGGCCAAATGCACACCTTCAGAGTAGACTGTAGCACCAGTCGAGCAGGGCAGTACTCCCAAGGTGGATGGAAGGCTGATGACAGGGAAAGCTGGAGCTCCCATTTCATCAGCCTTCAGGACTTGTTCCTGACCATCCCCCTTTGCTAAATGTTTTCAGTGTCTCAGTAACACGGAGAGTAGTCTAGCATGCTCTCCAATACAAGTTTCTCTAACTGTCAACACCAAACTACATGCACACTACACACTACACTTCCTTTTCAAAATTTGTAATGAAAATGGCGCACAAAAGTCATGCCTCGGAGTCCCCAGGGGGGGGAGACCATAAATGCCTCCACCATCCGCCCCTCTCCCAGTGACGACTCACAGAGCTTCTTGGAACCTCTGTCTGACTCACTCCTCCTTCATTTCTGTAACATTCGCGGCCTTTCCTCTAACTTTCGCTCTGTTGAACACCGCCTCTTCTCCTCTAAACCTCACCTTCTCTTTCTCTCTGAGACTCAGCTGTCTTAGGCAACTGACAGCAAATCCTTTTCTGTATCCTCCTACTTTCTCAATTCTCATTTCAAAGCCAAAGGTGGCTGTTGCGTATATGTACGCAATGATTTATATTGTTCTCGTGTTCCTGAACTTGATTCTTCTGAATTCTCTACTCTCTGGCTTCGGCTTTCCTGTCATTCTCTGACTAAATATATCTGTGCTGTTTACTTATCTCCTAATTCTACTGACTATCAAAAATTCTTTGACTATCTTACTTCTACGATGGAACACATTCTATCCATTTCTCCTTTCACTGAAATCTCCATTCTAGGAGATTTCAATGTTCACCACCACTTTTGGCTCTCCTCTCCTTTCACTGATCCACCTGGTGAACAAGCCTACATCTTTTCTATCCTTAATGACCTAGAGCAGCTTGTACAGCACTCTACCCGTATCCCTGACCGCCTTAGAGAGAGTTCCAACATACTTGACCTTTTCCTAACAGCTAATCCTTCTGCTTACACTGTTAATCTTTTCTCTCCGTTGGGCTCCTCCGATTATAACCTTATTACCTTAACCTGTCCTATCGCTCCAGTACGGCCTGTGGCACTTTGGAGCTGCAGATTGGGAGGCCCTCAGGCAGTACTTCTTTGATTTTCCTTGGAATGATTATTGCTTCCATGGCCGGGAGCCATCTGATTGTGTCTTGCGCATTACAGAGGTTATTCTCTCGGGCATGGAAGCATACATTCCTTTCTCATATCCTCTGACTAATGGAAGAAAGCCTTGGTTTAGTCATTCTTGTTCTAATGCTGTCCGCAACAAGGAGAGGGCCTATAAGAGGTACCGGAGCCAACCCACCTCTGAATCACATCTTTTATAGATTTCTGGCCGGAATTGTGCTAAGTCTGTTCTTTGCTCTGCTAAAATAATTTCATCTGTGCTAAATGTTCTCAACTCTCCAACTTGAATTCTTCTCGCTCCTTCTTGCACCTTGCCAAAAACCTTTCTAACAACTTTACCTCTTCATCCTTTTCTCCTCTTTTCTACTCTGATGGCTCTGTAGCTATTTCTTCTACTGATAAAGCAGATCTCTTTGCTCAGACTTTCTCCTCCAATTCCACCTTAGACGATTCCGGTACTATTCCTCCATCACTTCCCTCCTCTGACTTCCTCTTGACTGACATTAAAATGTCTTCAGCTGATGTATTTTCTGCCATCACTGGCCTCAATACTAACAAGGCATATGGTCCTGATGGAGTCCCTCCTGTTTTCCTCAAAAACTGTGTTTCTGTGCTTACACCCTGCCTAGGTAAACTCTTTCGCCTTTGTCTATCAACTTGTACATTTCCTTCTTGCTGGAAGTTTGCTCTCATTCAGCCAGTCCCAAAGATGGGTGACCATTCCCAACCCTCTAACTATCGTCCAATTGCTTTAACATCCTGTGTCTCAAAAGTTTTCGAGTCAATTCTTAACAGAAAAATTTTAAAGCATCTTTCCTGTCACAATCTTCTTTCTGATCGTCAGTATGGGTTCCGTCAGGGACGCTCCACTGGCGATCTTCTCACCTACTTTTCAGACTCCTTGTCATCCTCCTTTTGGGACTTTGGCGAAAGCTTTGCCATTGCACTTGACATCTCAAAGGCTTTCGATCGAGTCTGGCATAAATCTTTAATTTCCAAACTGCCTTCATACGGTTTCCGTCCTTCTATCTGTGCCTTCATCTCTAGCTACCTTTCTGGTCGTTCTATAGCCACTGTTGTAGACGGCCATCGTTCTTCTCCTAGACCTATTAACAGTGGTGTTTCTCAGGGCTCTGTCCTATCACCAACTCTCTTCCTTTTATTCATCAGCGACCTTCCAAGCTGTGCATCTACCCCTATCCACTCATATGCTGATGATTCCACCCTTCACCTTTCCATTCGGTTTCCACAACGTCCATCTCAGGAGTTACTTCAACAAAAAAGGGATGAGGTTATGGCACACCTAATGTCTGAGTTGGGGTAAAAATAATCTTGTTATTTTTAATGCATCAAAAAATCAGTTTTTACACTTATCAACCCAACAAAATCTTCCTCAAGATTACCCACTAATGTTTAATAATGAACAGTTATATCCTGCATCATCCTTGAAAATGCTTAGGGTTTCATTCTCTCTGGATTTGTCTTGGAAAGAACATATTACATTTCTTGTGAAATCTGCTTCCAAGAGATTAGGTGTGCTAAGCCGATTCTGAACTTTCTTTACCCCTGCACAGTTGTTGACCTTGTACATGGGTTTTATTCGGCCGTGTATGGAGTACAGCTTTCGTGTGGGGAGGCTCCCCACATGCAGCTCTTCTCAATAGGGTGGAATCAAAGGCTTTTCGTCTCATTAACTCTCCTTCTCTTACTGATTCCCTTCAACCTTTGTCTCTTCGCCGCACTGTTGCATCTTTACCTCTCTTCTTTCGCTACTTCAACAGCCACTGTTCCTCTGAACAATCTGCTTGCACATCCCTGCACCTCTTCGATGGGCACGTAGTACCCGTCTAGCAACAAACTCTCATCCCTTTTCTGTCCAACTCTTTAATGCAAGAGTTAACCATTACTCCCAGTCCTTCATTTATGCAACTGGTCAACTCTGGAACTGCCTTTCTCTGTCTGTATTTCCTACTTCCTATTACCTCTAGTCTTTCAAACGCAGTGTGTCCAGGCATCTCAAAATGAACGGATCTTGAATTTGGCTCTCTTTTGTATTGTTTTTGCTTTTTCTTGGAAGGAACAGTGTGCAGGCCTGTGGCCTTTGGTTCCTTCTTCCTTGCATTAAAAAAATAAATAAATAAAAAAAATAATTAAATAAATAAATACATGCACATAGGACCAAAAGACATAAGTTGTAGCTGAGCACTCGGCAACCCCCCCCCCACGCAGAATAACAGCACATCAAAAGTTTGTACTTGTTTACTGTACTCTCCTGGCCACAGTTTTGCCTCCTCCTTAGTACTTCTTTTTCTCCAGTATTCCTAAATAGTTGTATTTCCTGTTGGTGGTGTAAACAAAATTACTGTAGCTGAGGCAAAATGAATAATTATTTCACTAAATCTTTCTTTCCCTTCATTTTTTGAGATAGAAATATACAGTCAGGGCTCACTATACATCTGTTTGCATAATGATAAATCACTATAATGATGAACTAAAAGTTAGACCCATGTTCGAAGTAAGAGTCGTGAAATGATCACAAATTTGCTAGAACGATGCTGCCCAGTCTAACGTGATTAAGCCTAGATGGCCGCCCAGTATTTAAATTCGCTCTGATCATCTGCCGTTCATTTTGTTTTGTGCATGAGTAGCTATTGAAACACCACTGTTCTCCAAATAACAGTGCAAGTGCATAACGAATAGTGCGGTATGTGATACTAACTAAAGCGATAACTTTTTGTGTGTGAAATACTGAAATTTGTGACTTGGAAATTGCGTCTTCCATGTGTACACGACTTCCCAGCCAGCAGATTGAACCAAGATGGCCCCTAAGTGTTTACAGTAACTGTGATCATCTGCCATTGCTAACACCAAATAACAATGAAAGTGCATAACAAATAATGCAGTGTGCAATTTTAGGTGGAGTGACAAGTGTTTCTGTGTGAGACACTGAAGCTTGTGACTTGGAAATAATGTCTACCATGCATACATGGCCTACCAGTCAGCTGGTTGACCCAAGATGGCCCAGTGTGTACATTCACTGTGATCATCTGCCTTTTGTTCCATTTTGTGTGTAAAAAGGCCATTTAAAGGTCATCACAGTTTTAAGTGAAGTGATTATTGTTTTAGTGTCAAATACTGAAACTTGTGACTTGGAAATCATGTCAGGCAAGGATCCTATCCCTAGTGGGAAGTATGGTGCCACTGAGGGATGTGAATTTTTTTTTTTTTTTTTTTTTTTTACCCGCCGAGTACCGACCATTTTTTTTACCCAGCCTACCCCCAGATCCCGACTGATTTTCAACTTTTTATTTTTTGGCTGAAACCTTCGCTTTTGGTGAGAATAATCGAAAATTCATAGTGAAATCGCGATCCTGAGGTTAAAAAAATGTTGATACAGGTGTCACTCAATCTTACATTTTCCTTATTTTTCAGGGTACCTGGCTAAGAAAACGAACTATGGAAGGGTTGACTAATTCAAGCCACTTTAAATTACATATTTATTTATTTATTTGGTACGAATTTATGTGTAGTAAAAGTCTATATTGATTTTCACACAGTAATATAGGGGTTTATAAGCATTGTTCACTTACCCAAAACCCTAGTATGTGGCACCTTCCTTTACGACATTACCGCCTCATCACTTCTGTTTGTTTCTACCTCTAGCTTCTTTGTTTCTTTGTCCTCCACCTCAGGAATCACTTTCACGATGAATTTCATCATTAGAGAGACCATGGGGCAACATACCTTTACTGGCTAGGTTAGTGCTAACAGGTGAATTGCCCAGTGTGGGGTGGGTGGGGGGGAAAGGGGGGGTAGGAGGGTCCAGGCAGTATCCCCGCTTAACAGCAGGTAGAGGAAGGCCTCCCACATGTGCCTACCAAAAATCACCCGTAAATGTTGAAAAATGTGCACACAATGGGCCTTGCAATTGCGTGCCGTACGATGCACGTCGTTGGGTCCGTCCACAGAAAAAAGTAGCGACGTGCATCATATGTCGATGGGACTCGGCGGGTTAAAGCTATGTGGTCATAGGCCCCCCTCCCAAACCCCAGTGAACCTGTTATGTTGACCATGGTATATGATAAATCATTATGCAGTGGGTTTCCACTCGGCATAAGCCCATCATATGACGTGTTGTGACTACTTGTATTGCATTACTGTTCTGAGAGAATGCTGTAGGTATTTTCTTTCTCTATATACTATATTGATAAAAAAAAAAAAAGGTTGCTGTAAAGCAGTTTGGAGCAGTTTTAAGAAAGGAGCTGCTGCACTCGGCAATGAAAAACGTTTTTAAACTACTGTATTTATTGTTCTGCCTATATTTTTTATTCTTCCAAAAAAGTGGGCCATTCCATCATGAGGAAGGTTGCATTTGGAGCCAAGTTATTAAACTACTCTCAGTTATACAGTAATCCCTCAATTATCCGACGTAATAGAGCCAAAGACATGTCCGGGCAGTGGCAGTGTCCAGATAACGAATAGTATCCCCCCTGCTATACCCAGACCCTACCTATACCCAGACCCTACCTATACCCAACCTCCAACCTATACCTAACCAATTTGTACAGTACCTCTGCTTACTTGGCAGTGTTTTCCAGTCATTCAGGCACTTATGGACATCAAAACACACATAGAAATATCCAAAGTAATGCTTAACACCAAGACATCCATGCAAAAAAAGATTGAAAACCAAAGAACACCCTACCTATTCAGTATTGTAAGTACAGTACCCCCTCCTAATTTTGGCACTGTTTTCAGGTCAGTCTGCCATATTTAGACATCAAAACACACTTAAGAATATCCAAAGTAATGCTAAACACCAAGAAAACCATAAAAAAAACATTGAAAACCAAACTCTACCTATACACTACTGTATGTACAGTACCCCTCCTAATTTTGGCACTGTCTTCAGGTCAGTCTGCCATATTTAGACATCAAAACACACACAGGAATATCCAAAGTAATGCTAAGCACCAAGAAAACCATGAAAAAAAACATTGAAAACAAAAAAAAACACCCTACTTATACACTACTGTATGTACAGTTGCCCTCCTAATTTTGGCACTGTTTTCAGGTCAGTCTGCCATATTTAGACATCAGAGCACACATAGGGTTATCCATATTAATGCTAAACACCAAGGAAACAACGCATAAACAACAAACATCCACAAAAACCCTCACGATGTTTGGAAAATCAATTATCTGATACCAGTGATAACTGCTCCCAGGCCACCAAAAAATCCACGGCCAATATGCAACCAGAAATTGGTTATACAGTAAACCTTGCTTAAGCTGAACTTTTAGAAGCCTGAATTTTCAGTTAGCCGAACTCAGGCCGAGACCACGTATGAAAGTAGGCCGAAATGCGAAAGTAAGGGGAGAAATGGCGCCAGGCGGACACGTGGCGCCAGTCTGCTGCTTGCTTTTGGAGACGGTAGTTGCGCCATTCTTACTGTCATCTAGTGCTGAGCAGTGCTCTCCTTTTGCCTTCTGCCTTGCCATGGAAGGTTCATAGCTTAAAAGAAGTGATACTGGCACCTCTAGTCGTAAAGGAATGAAGCTAAAAAAAAATATATATATATGCGCGTGTGACTTAGTGTAGTGATCATGATTAAAGTTCAGTACTGTTATTACTGAAAGTGTTACATTGCAGTCTATTACAGTGATTACATTTAAGTTCAGTTCTTAATATAGAGTGAAATAAATACTGGATACTGTTTAGAATTTACGTTAAAGTGTGAACTCACCCACCTCCACCAACTCCGTCTCCAAAACAAAACAAACTGCCGAACTTCGAAGAATCTACTGCCTCTAACGAAAGGTGTTACACTGCAGTCTATTACAGTGATTACATTTAAGTTTAGTTGTTAATATAGAGTGAAATAAATACTGGGTACTGTTTAGAATTTACGTTAAAGTATGAACTCAACCACCTCCACCACCTCTGTCTCCAAAACAAAACAAACTGCCAAAGAATCTACTGCCTCTAACGAAAGGTGTTACACTGCAGTCTATTATAGTGATTACATTTAAGTTTAGTTCTTAATATAGAGTGAATTAAATACTGGGTACTTTTTAGAATTTACGTTCATGTGTGAGCTCCACCACCTCCGTCTCCAAAACAAAACAAACTGCCGACGATCTACTGCCTTTGACGAAAGGCAAATTATGTGCACTGAATTCTTTCTTTTTTGTCTTTCTTTATTAATTTATACACTGTATATGCTCCTTTACTTTAGTGTTAAGAAGACAAGTAATAAGTATTGTTATTGCAATTTGGGGGGGTGAAAATCCATCTCCAACACACGTTACCGACAGCCTGTACTGCCTCTGTGAATGATTTTCTACCAATTAACCACTTCAGTACTGTGACGTCTATTTCTACTTTATTTACGCTTCCTCCAGCCGATTTTATGGCACTCAGGACTGGACTCACATACTGAAGGGTGTACCAACCCCATGCACTTAGATCCAACCTGCACTGACTAGAATTGTCTGGTGGCAGCAAGAACAATATGAAAATACACCCAGCACTGAAGTTGTTAAATGTATATTAAATGCACTAAATTGTTTTTTGTCATAGCTTATTTATTTATATATGCTTCTTTAATTTAGTGTTGAAAGGACAAGTAATAGGTATTGTCTTAGCAATTTTGGGGGGTGATAATTCGGTAATTTAGCAATTTTGAGGGGTGAAAATTCGGTAAGCCGGAAAAATCGGTAATTCGAACCAGGGTAGAGCCCCATATAGTTCGGCTTATGTAGGGTTTACTGTATTGTTATAACTGGTGTACCATCATTTTTGCTGGTGTTTATACTGTAAGTTAAGCTAATAAGAGCACAGAAAATTGATGAGTAAAAGAACAGAATTGCATTGAGAATAAATGGTGATCAAGAGTAAAAATTACCTTCACATAAATTCTCACCAAACTAGTGCAAAATTTTGCCCACACCTTGCAAGAACTAAGCACAAGTCTAGATGCAGAATTTCATGAGCTTTCTCATGGATCTTGCAGAATTTTGATATGACCAAAAATATTTGAATAAATCGCCAATGCTTTTAAAAGTTTCAGGTCAGTGCTTTCAGCACGAAGGAGGGGAAGGACTGAGGGAGTGAGGAGGGGAGCCAGGAGGTCTGGCTAGGAAGGCAGGGAGCATGGCAGGGTATGGAGGATGGACGGGAGGGGGGAGAAGCGAGGCTGTGGACAGGATTTTCACCCTTTGTCACGAGGCAGACGGGCACTTTCACCTTACTTGTGGCTTGTGGTCTGTCGTACACGTGTGTTGGCCGTTGGGAAATAAAACTTCTGGTGACTGGGCAACTTTGGATGTTCAGTGCGAGGCAGACAGGCGCTTTCACCTGGTTTATGGCTTGTGGTCTCTGTTAGACACGTGGTGGCAGTTGGGAAAAGCTTAGCCCGTGGCCACGCGACTTTCGACTCTCAGTGGGGATGCATAGAGACGTTTTGACACTGCATGTGGGTTATGGTCAGGAGGTTTGTAGGGAATGATTGGACCAGTCCGTGACTTTGATCATTGAGTACAGGGATGGATGGACATTTTAGCTCAGGTTGTGGGTCATGGGCTATTTCCCACGCATGGCCAGAGCCCATCGGCCATGATGCCGAATGTTTGAACATGTCGGCTTGCATGCCGAAGTTCTTTGGGACTTGTACGTCTGGATATTCTCATATCCTTTGTCTGATGCAAGAAAGCCTTGGTCTAATTACAATTTTTCTAATGCCGTCTGCAACAAGGAGAGGGCCCATAAAAGGTACCAGAACCAACTCACCCTTGAATCACATCTTTTTTATATTTCTGCCAGGAATCGTGCTAAGTCTGTTCTTCGCTCTGCTAAAAATAAGTTCATCTGTGCTAAATTCCCTCAGCTTTCCAACTCGAATTCTTCTAGCTCCTTCTGGCACCTTGCCAAAAACCTTTCTAACAACTTTACCTCATCATCCTTCCCTCCTCTTTTCTACTCTGATGGCTCTGTAGCTATTTCTTCTACTGATAAAGCAGATCTCTTTGCTCAGACTTTCTCCTCCAATTCCACCTTAGACAATTTCGGTGCTGTTCCTCCGTCACTTCCCCCCTCTGACTTCCTCATGGCTGACTTTAAAATTTCTTCAGCTGATGTATTTTCTACCATCACTGGCATCAGTACTAACAAGGCATATGGGCCTGATGGAGTCCCTTCTGTTGTCCTCAAAAGCTGTGCTTCTGTTCTTACACCCTGCCTAGGTAAACTCTTTTCTCATTTGTCTATCAACTTGTACCTTTCCTTCTTGCTGGAAGTTTGCTCTCATTCAGCCAGTCCCAAAGAAGGGTGACCATTCCCAACCCTCTAATTTTCGTCCAATTGCTTTAACATCCTGTGTCTCAGAAGTTTTTGAGTCAATTCTTAACAGAAAAATCTTAAAGAATCCTTCCTGTCACAACCTTCTTTCTGATCATCAGTGTGGATTCTGTCAGGGACATTCCACTGGCGATCTTCTCACGTACCTTTCGGACTCCTGGTCATCCTCCTTTCGGGACTTTGGCGAATGCTTTGCCATTGCACTTGTCGTCTCAAAGGCTTTCGACCAAGTCTGGCATAAATCTTTAATTTCCAAACTGCCCTCTTACGGTTTCCATCTTTCTGTCTGTGCCTTCATCTCTAGCTTCCTTTCTGGTCGTTCTATAGCTGCTGTTGTAGACGGCCATCTTTCTTCTCCTAGATCTATCAACAGTGGTGTTCCTGAGGGCTCTGTCCTATCACCAACTCTATCTATCTATCTGTTGCCAGACGCTTCAATCCCGTACGGGGTGGCCACAAACAAATCGCCTCCATGTCACTCTGTTCCCCGCCATTTCACTATCCCACTCCCAACTCACATCCCCCTCTCTCATATACCTCTCCACTCCATCCCTCCATCTCATCCTCGGCCTCCCCTCCCTCTCGCCCCCTCCACCTCACTCACATACACTCTCCTCTTCAGTGTTTCACTTTCCATTCTCTCCACATGCCCAAACCACCTTAACGTGTTTCACCTAACGCTTCCTATCACGTCCACAACCACACCACAATGCTCCTTCACTTCCTCTTTTGTTAGTCTGTCTCTCCATGTGACTCCACATGCTCCTCTCAAATAACTCATTTCCACTGCTCTCACTCTTGACTTCTGTCCTTCCAACAGGGTCCACGCTTCACTTCCATATGTCAAAGTTGGTATCACAATACTGTCATGTAACAACTTTTTCACTTCCATTCTCACCTCCCTGTTTCTTATCACTGCTTTCAACGAACCAGCAACCTTCCTTCCCTGCTGCACCCTTTCGATCACTTCACCCTCCAGACTTCCATCCATACTCATCACACTACCCAAGTACTTAAATGCACTCACATTCTCCATATCCTTCCCTTCCAGTCTCACTGTACATTCACTGGCTTCACTTCTCTCGAAGACCATCACTTTACTTTTCCTCACATTCACCTTTAGATTCCGTTTCTTACACACACTCCCAAACTCATCTACCAAGCCTTGCAGCTCCCCTTCGTCTTCGCTCAACAACACAGTATCATCTGCAAACAACAGTACAGGGAGTTTCCAAACACTGCCCTCTCTCACTAGGGCTGCTTCAACATCCACTGCCCGACCTTGTATCTCTTTTATAACCCCATCCATCTACAGATTGAACAACCATGGAGACATGACACATCCTTGTTTCAATCCAACCTTCAAATGGAAAGATTCACTCAGTTTGCCATCCACACGCACTGCAGCCTTAGCACCCTCATACATACTCTTCACTGCCTTCAAAAACTTCCCATCCACTCCATATATTCTTAATACCTTCCACAATCCTTGTCTATCCACCCTGTCATATGCTTTCTCCAGATCCATGAAGGTTGCATACAACTTCTTGCCCTTCTCTAGAAACTTTTCCACTAAGGATCTAAGAATGAATATCTTGTCTACACAACCTCTTCCAACCTCATCAACCTCACCAACCCTCTTCCTTTTATTCATCAATGATCTCCTAAGCTGTACATCTAACCCTATCCACTTGTACACTGATGATTCCACCCTTCACCTTTCCAATTGGTTCCTGCAACGTCCATCTCAGCAGTTACTTCAACAAACAAGGGATGAGGCTACAGCACACCTAATGTCTGACTTGGCCTGAATCCCTGATTGGGGTAAAAAAAAATCTTGTTGTTTTTAATGCATCAAAGACTCAGTTCTTACACCTATCAACCCAACAGAATCTTCCACAGGATTACCCTCTAATGTTCAATAGTGTCCAGCTTAGTCCTTCATCATCCTTGAACTTGCTTGGGGTTTCATTCACTCGAGATTTATCTTGGAAAGAACATATTACATCTCTTGTGAAATCTGCTTCCAAGAGATTAGGTGTGCTAAGCTGACTCTGAACCTTCTTTACCCCTGCATAGTTGTTGACTTTATACGTGGGTTTTATTCGCTCCTGTGTGGAGTACAACTCCCATGTGTGGGGAGGCTTCCCACATGCAGCTCTTCTCGATAGGGTGGAGTGAAAGGCTTTTTGTCTCATTAACTCTCCTCCTCTTACTGACTCCCTTGAACCTCTGTCTCTTCACTGCACTGTTGCATCTTTATCTCTTTTCTATCGCTACTTCAGCGGTCACTGTTCCTCTGAACTGTCTGCTTGCATCCCTCCACCTCTATGACTGGCAAGTAGCACCTGTCTAGCAGCAAACTCTCATCCCGTTTCTGTCCAACTCTCTAATGCAAGAGTCAACCATTACTCCCAGTCCTTCATTATGCAACTGGTCAACTCTGGAACTGTCTTCCTCTCTGTATTTCCTACTTCCTATGATCTTCAGTCTTTCAAACGCAGTGTGTTCAGGCATCTCGAAATGAACGGATCTTGAATTTGGCTCTCTTTCATATTGTTTTTGTTTTTCCTTGGATGGAACAGTTTGTGGGCTCCTGGCCTTTGGGTCCTTCTTCCTTGCATAAAAAAAAAAGTTAATTTGGATAATGGTTTAATAGAACTATGGTTTAGAATCTGGATAATGAACAGGTCCAGATACTGCACGTCTGGATAAATGAGGGATTACTGTCAGATACCATAGCAATTTTTCCCATAAGATACTGAAGACAAGCTAGAGATGTGTTCCTGGCCTAAACCCAAACTGTCATAAACCATACAGAGGTAATAGTGACTGACACAGAAACACCATAAGTAGTGTTATTATCCTCATAAGCAGTACTATTGCTAAAAAGTGAGACATCAAATATCACACGCAGGAAGATTAGGTGGTGGGATGTGTGGTGTTCAGATGCTTCAGGGCAACTTACAGCCAGGCAAGCCGCTGACAGTGCGCCAAGCGGGGTTGGGGGTGGGCGGGGGTACGGGGAGGGAGACTGGCAGGGGTGGGGGAGGGCAGGGGCACTGGGAGGGAGGCAAGCTGGGGTGGGGGAGGGAGACAAGTGGGAGTGGAGGAGGGTTGGAGGACAGGGAAGGAGAGAAGCAGGGGTGAAGGAGGGCAGGGGGACTGGGAGAGAGACAAGCAGTGGTGGGGTAGGGAGACAAGTGGGGGTGGAGAGAGCATTATAGCCGGTTGTTGAATGAGGAGTTTTACTGGGACAGGGAAGGTTTAGAGCCAGCAGATCCAGTGTTTTGGTGCTTGGCCTTTGATTGATGCTGCTACTTTGAGTGAGGCAGTAAGCAGGATGCAGGTGGGGAAGGCAGCAGGTGTGTCTGGGTTGACTGCTCAAATGTTGAAGGCCTCAGGAGATATAGGAGTAAGGTTAGTCATTGACCTGATAAATATGATTATATATGAGTTTGTTGTCGCAGATGATTGGCTGAAGAATGTAATTGTAATGTGTATAGAGGTATAGTGTTTTTATATAAGATAATGAAGGTAGTGGAGAGATTTCTACAATGTATGATTAGAGGAAGAGTGAATATTGATGAGATGCAGTTTGAGTTTATGACAGGCAAGAGGAGCACTGATGCCATATTCATTGTTTGACAGCTTTTGAAAAAATATATAGGAAAGAAAAGGGAACTGTACTTTGTTTTTGTTGATTTGGAGAAGGCCTTTGAGAGTTCCTAGAGAGGTGGTGAAGTGGGCAGTGAGAAAGCTTGGGATCGAGGAGTGGCTGGTTAGCGTGGTTATGGCCTTGTATGTGGGTGCTTGCACCCAGGTAAGAGTGAATGGAGATTTGAGTGATGAGTTTTCTGTAAAAGTTGGTGTGCATCAGGGGTCAATTTTGAGTCCCTTGTTGTTTGTCATGGTGCTTGAAGCACTCTCACATGACTTTACAAATGGACTTCTGTGGGAGATGTTGCATGCTGATATTTGGTGTTGATTACAGAGAATGAAAGTGAGGCGGAGGAAAGCTTTAGGAAGTGGAGAGATGGTATGGGGTACAAGGGCTTAAGAGCAAATGCAGATAAAATAAAAGTGGTGATATCTAGGGTTGGTGGCAGTACTGTCAAAGAAGAGGGAGAGTGGCCAGGTGCAATTTGCCACAAGGGTGTGGGAAGTAATTTGTTTGTGGTAAGTGGGTACATAAGAGATGTAGTGGCATTAGAGGTAGATAGAGAGAGAATGCTGATTTTACATGTGCGGTTCAGGGAGAGCAGGTGGAGATTGTCAGGCGTGAAAGGATTGAACTTGCTGGTGAGTCTCTTGAGTGTGTGGAAGAATTTTGTTATTTGGGAGACATGTTATGTGCCGGAGGTGGGGCTGGAGCTAGCTCTGTGGCTAGGGTGAGGAGAGGGTGGAAGAAGTTCAGGGACCTGTTGCCTCTCCTGACATTGAGAGGACTCTCCCAACATGCTAAGGGATCTTTGTATGCAGCATCTTTTAGGAGTGTAATGCTGTATGGTAGTGAGACCTGGGTAGTAAAGGAAGAGGCGGTGGCTCAATCGGTAGAGAGGTGGCCTGGAGTCCTAACGGACTCAAGTTCAAATCCCCACTAGGCAGGGAACAGTTTCAGGATTTGAATTTCATTAAATAAGGCTTTACTAGTAAAGATCTAGCAGAAGACCCGCTGACATGTCATAAAAATACCCCTGCTAATACCAATACACCAGTCCTGTATGAGACAGCCCTAGCATGTATTCAATATGAACGATAGGTGTTAGTGCCAAAGTGGTGACATGTAGAGGTGTATGGTATGTAGGAGGACTGTTGGGCCTTGATAGCAGGCTGTGAAGCCTATGTCCAGAGTCAGACAAA